>JAFBJU010000625.1:672191-711756 GCA_016785305.1 Colistium nudipinnis
GGGGGGGGGGGGAATTGAGTTCCGTCACATTAGACCGGTGCACTTGGCGAACAGGTAAAGGTGGACCAATGAAACGCTTGACGATCAATCTAGCGCGCTCCCACAGAATCATTCCCATCGGTCATTTTGTCGTGCACGCACCCTCGTCGTGGGCAAAGACGCGCGCGAGGCGGCTTTCCAGTCGAAGGCGACCCGCGGTGATTCCCCGGGGGTACGACAACGTTTTTGTCAATCGCGCATTTAAGGCGGCGCTCGGTGTCGAGTGGGTTGAAAGGGACGAGGGGGGGGCGGCGAAAACGGGGGGGGGGGGGGCGAAAACGAGGCTGAGCAAACATCGGAGGACCCATTTAATCCCGACACCGAATGAGGGGGAGAGGAGGGGCAATGACTTTCTTGGTATGCTACTGCTTATTGATTTATTTTTGTTCCAAGCCGTGTTACGGGCATTGTCTTTCGTTAAAGCCGGAGTAAATTTCATTTATTTCAATGTAGACACCTGCGGCCTATAGACATGTGCGGTGCGGCTTATAGTTAGGTGTGCTTAATAGTTTTTTTTTTATAATTACCGGAATTTATGGTTATTATCACAATTAGCTGGTAGGTCACATGTCTCTGCCGGCAGGGATTCATCTAGTTCCTTCTGTTGTAACCCCACTACTCCCCCTGTCCCCCTGATAGTTGTTGTTGTCTTGGTCGGTCGACGATCGTGGTAGACTGGCAACCTGTTCAGATTGTGTCCCGCCTCCCCCTCCCCCGGCTCCACCGTGGCGCGGGTTACAGGACAAGAACGCCAAAAAGACGTAAACGCAGGAACTCGGAAGTTGCATCCATCGAAACAAAATCCACCGTTTCAGACGAAAATTCGGTCTTTAGGTTAACGTTAGGGGGGACTTTAGGTCCCTATACGTATGTAGCATCATTTTTCTGGGGACGGGGGGTGGGACTAGGCGGACTTGATTGCTCAAATGCAGGGAACAAATTTCTCCCAACGTGTGCTGTTGTGCGTGTGCAGGCTTGCGCTCGAAATTGAGCTCAATCTGAAGTCTTGTGTTTTGATGAAACGCCCTTTCGCCGCTCTCTCTCTCTTGTCCTTTCTCCCTCTTAGAAGTGTGGATAAGCGCGTCACAGAGGACTCTCTGCCACCCACCGTCTCCGTATGGTCTTTGCTCTTCAGTTTCCTGCTGGGCACCTGCGCAATGCTGGTGAAGGAGACGGGCATCACTGTGTTTGGAGTGTGCGCGCTCTATGACGCGCTGGTCCTCTGCCGGAAGCCTCTTCTCAAGTAAGCTCCCATTTTTTATTTTTTTTTCCCCTGTTTTAACGTTGTCTGTGTAGTTTTTCTGATTTCCATTCGTGTGGCGATTGGTCCTCTGAGAGTGCGCACCTTCTCAGTAGGGCTTCGCTGCATTTGCACAGCTTGCACCCGTGAGCCCACTGCGATTTTAAACAATTGTCCAACAAGGAATAATTCGATTTTTTAATTTTATAATTTTTTGTTTAAACAAAAGCGTTTGGACATATTTATACATAACGCATATTTGTGTGAGTTTTGGGCCTATTGTACCTTTAATTTTTTTTCTTCTTTCTTTAGTTGTGTGAAAGTCTTGCCCTCGGATCAGGTTACGTAAAAAAAAAAAAGACAAAAGTCCCAAATAACAGCAACAGTCACAGTCTGTTAACCGTCATCTGATAGCTCACAAGGCTAGAGCCGTAAACATTTTTTTTTATTTTATTTTTTTACACTGTGACAAAAGGCTTTCCTTCCCCCGCTCGAATTAATTTAATAGACCCGCTGTACTGCGATTTACATAACCTGACGTACAGTCGGCCGTACGGTACGTTTGTGAACGGGCCCCTTTGAAGCCTGGAAGGAGTCGCAGGTTGTGGTTTACCGGCTTTTTAAGTGGGCGGGACGTTTCACGGCCTCCGCATTTGCGCAAGTGCGCGTGCGCGGTTGCCCCGATGCGTGAATACGGCTAAACCAAAGCCAGCTGCCTGGGGCGACTCGCTGCTGTGTGCGACTGGAGTGTCCCGGAATTGGCCCGCTGCGCCGAGAAACTGGTGACCCGCCGGTATACCGAGTTGGATCTGCATCAGAGGGCATTTCGGGCGAGCGGACCTGACGAGCGGTTGTCGAGTAGAAGCCGAGGGAGCGGCAGGGCTTTTTCGTAAAATAAGACTGCGTGCTTGGCTGCTTCTCTGACTTCGGACGAGGTTCGTTCAAACACGCAAAACGTGAACCAAATACGTCGGCCATCCTCTCATGGAAGTATTGGCCACGCTACTTAGGAGAGGTTCCGGGAGCTGCGCTTTTGCCGGGAGAGAGGAGCTCCGTTGACTTGGGCCTTTTAAGTCCCAGCATTCCTTGTTGTTTTTTTCTTTCCCGAGTTGACCCTGTTTTTTTTTTTGTTTATTTTGCCTTGACCTTATTAGCTGTGTTTTGTACACTTCCCCTCTCGCTCCTCGAAATGTATCCCTGTCCCCGTAATCGACCATACGCTCCCCCGCTCTAGATCAGCGGCTTCGTGTTGTGACGGGCGAAGTTCCTTTCGAAGTTTCCTCCACCGACTTAGCGTTTCCTTCTGCCAGATCTGAGAGCGCTTCTTTGAATGCTCGAAAGTCACTAGGGCTCAAAACATGGAGATGGGCCGGAAAGAACTGGCCTGGAAAAGGATTTGAAATGATCATTCGAGAGGCGAGGACAAGATGATTCTTTAGTGCCACTTCGGAAATCACCCTTTTGACCCTGGCTCAAACTGTGCAAGTGCTTTTCTGAAACGTATGATGTGTAAAATGATTAGTCAGACCTCTGGAGTAGGTTAAGATGAGTGAGTTAGACCAGGGGTTTCCAACTCATTTTTGCCACGGGGCCACACACACAGCCCAATTTGATCTCAAGCGGGCCGAACCGGGAAAAACATATAGCATAAAAACCTTTACATAACTCAATTTTTTTTTCCCATTTGGTTCGGTAAAAAGGATGGGTACATTTTGAAACTGTTCATATTTAATGCGCTTTCTTTTGATAGAACATGATTGAACAACCTGAAATGTTGAAAAATAAGTGGAATAAGTTGGGCTGTCAAGCTATAACAAAAAAAAAAAATCGAAGGAATTACACGCTTTGTGATTTATTCATCCCACATGTCGATATTTGCGGTGAGAAGCATTTCAAAATATTCAATAGGATTTTACAAGATGAGTGGATATATGTAATTAGGCCGTATGAACTTAAGGTCAACACCTTTTATTTCCCCTGCAATCCAAATCTTTATTTCACTGTTAACATTGAATTATGGACCAAAATAAAAATATACTTATAAAATATTCCCTTTGACCTGAATAATATTTCTCCAATAGGACACAACTTTCTTCATCATTGTGTCTAAAATAACTTGTATGACAACATTTATAAAAACAAGCACACATCTTTTTGGCAACATTGCACTCTGACGGTTCGAAAATTCTCTACTGCATTACACAGGATAATGCTTCTGTCACTGTTAAATTCTAATGGAAGGAACGTAAGCGAATGCGTCACTGTTTTCATCGCCACTCCTAGTGACGTGCGCCGGGGGGAGTTAGTGGGGGAAGTCTGTTCCGATTGGGTGGATGTTCTGGGGGGGGGCGGGAGCTAGGAAGAGGAGCGGGAAACGAGACGAGAGAGCCCCGGGTCCGTACGCGTGTCCGTTTACACTTGGCAAAGTCATCCCGCGGTCCAGGTTGGACCCTCTGGCGGTGCCGGTTCTGGCCCGCGGGCCTTACGTTTGACGCCCCCTGGGTTAGACATACTGTGGAAATGAGGTGAAAGTCAGGAATACATATTGCTTGTGAATCCAATTGTGTGTTGATAAAGTGGTCATTGTGCATACAGGAGGCAGGGTGTTGCTTTCAAGTCAAGGCGGCTTCTAGGATGGTTTGGGATTCGGCCTACCTTCTACTGCTTACCGAGATATGGGGGCAGGAAAACTTCTCGAAAGTGGACAGAGCAGCTTTTGCTCACATCTGCATTCTCACTCGCGGCCTGTCCCGTGCGGCTCTGAAAGCAGCTTTTTAGACAAACAAAAATGCTCAGAGTCGGAGTTGACGAAACAACGGTACGCATTGGAATCAAATCGGAAAGTGACCAGGAATCTTCATAATCTCTCATTTCACGTTTTTCCTTTGATTTTAAGCGATGTCAAAATGAGGATGGAATGAACGAAGCATGAGTGTCCCAAACCTCTGTTCAGTAGGTCAGAACAATGCAGGAAAACAAATATTGCTAATTCGATTTGAAGTCGAACACTCTGTAGGGTCAACAAGAGTCAAGAGTCTTGTCGGAACTGTCCACAAGTATCATACATTTCTGCATCGACCAGAAATTCGATGTTTATATTTCTGACGTTTCACTTGGTTTATGAGCAATTTTGGTATTTCGTACAGCATGCTTACCGAACTGAGCATTGCCTGTCCTGCAGCAAAATAAACAGGGTGGGCATTTTTTCATCATCTTGTGTTCTCAGAGCTGCCCGGCACAAAGATAGCAACACAAAGGGCGACAGCTCATAGAAAATGTCGTGGTTCTAGGGCAAAAAAGGGCATCGCTTGCTGTGTGACCGCCTCTTAAGACTATGCTACATTGTCTGCATACCGTTTTTCCAACACGTAGATGTTATTCCATTTACTTTTAGTTACACCTACAACTAAGCCGTTTATGTGCAGTGAATTCACCGTATTCCCAGGGTAACCCTAACCCTAACCCAACCCTAACCCTACCCTTACCCTAACCCTAACACAACCCCAACCCAACCCAACCCAACCCCAACCCCAACCCCAACCCTAACCCTAACCCTAACCCTACCCTTACCCTAACCCCAACACAACCCTAACCCAACCCAACCCTAACCCTAACCCTAACCCTACCCTTACCCTAACCCTAACACAACCCTAACCCTACCCTTACCCTAACCCTAACACAACCCTAACCCAACCCAACCCAACCCCAACCCAACCCAACCCTAACCCAACCCTAACCCTACCCTAACCCTAACCCTAACCCTAACCCAACCCAACCCAACCCAACCCTAACCCTAACCCTAACCTATCATTATAGGCAATTATCTATAATTTAGGAGTTGGAAATAAAATTATATGTTACATATAATGGTTGGTAGTCCCTACTCTTTAAAGGAAGGGGGACAGGGCCCCATTATAATGTTTAAAAAATCTACAGTAAAAACACAGGGTCCTCAACTTCTTCTCATTCATTTAATTTTGATAAAACCTACTTTTAAAAGCAAGCGGTGGTACGGAGCACAGTTTATATGTATTTTCAACATTACTTGTGGTAAATGTACTAGAACCTAAATAATGTACAGTATGTCTTTCACTTTAATAGTTATTCTCATAGGTGTCCTAAAACTACTGGAAGAAGAAATGTTTTTGGTTATATTTGATGGAAGTATTTGACATTGAAAGCAGACGGGTGTTTCACTCCAGACGATACGTTGACCAACCTTGCTCATTTCCTTAAAGTCCCAGGCTATAACTTCCAGGGGTCAGGCACCCGCGGAGCTCAGACTCGAGGCCATTTTTCTTCCAGGGCTTCTCATAAAATGCACTGACGAGCTCCGGGTGTTTGAAGTCAGAATGTATTAAGATCCCTAGCGACGCAAATCCTAAATGCCAAAGACGCATTTCCTAGCTAAAGGGGGGAGGGGGGGGGGGGGGGGGAGGCAGAGAGGGGGGGGGGGGGGGGGGGGGGGGGGGGGGGGGGGGGTTCTCAACTGCATTATAACATCCAGTAGGAGTTTTGGCAGTATTTTCAGTACTTGCACTGGGGGCAGAAACAAGATGGCCATGTCAAATTGGCTTTTTTCTTTTACCAATGAGCTTTTTTTTTTGTATCCAGCGCATGTCGTGCGTTTTTAAAGGCATATCACTTATTTTTATATGCCCTCCCCAACTGCCATGCATCTCTCATCTTGTGGAAGACGCATTTGTCTTCTCCTCCTGTCTATCTTTTCCCCTCTTGAAATGGAGGCCCCGCTCCTCCCTTAAACTTGGCCTCCTCATCGTTCCAGGTCTTTCTTGTCCCCCGTTTTGGCTGGAATTCTCTCTCGTCTTTCCTTTTAAATGCTCTCGGTCTCAAATAGAAAGGCCTTCCTCGTCTAAGTCATTTGAGCATGCCTTGTCTGTGAAGGTTCTTTCAGGTCATGCTAATATCGTGAGACTGAAAGCAGGCAACTGGACTGGTTGAGGATTTTATTGAGGACGTTTATTGAGGCTTCTTCAGTTCTAACTAGCTGCTGGAAGATTATATTAAATAAATATTAATGATCATAGATGTATTAAACAGGCCAATTTATTGAACATTCCGACTAAAAAAAGTCCTGGCTTGCATCCACTGCTTGACTCAAAGAAGTACATCTAGATTATACATCTGAGAAATAGCACAAATAAAATAATAGTCACAACACTCGGGACATCCCAAAGTTCAATAGACTATATAAAAATAAAATAAAATCTCGGTTAATCTATTTATCTAGCACATTATTACATTATTCAAAAAATCTCCCATTATATTAAATCGAGTGACCCCTTAAGGCTCACAAAAAATGATTATCCTTTCCCCGGCCAGTAATTTTTTTTGCATACTAACTTTTTTTTTTTTTTTTTTTTTTGCTGCGAGCGTTTTGGCATCATTCGAAATCAATCGGGACACCTATTGTAGATAAGGTTTGTCCTGAACTAAGCTCTCCCACATTTTGAAAATGTGAATTCAGGAACCTCGGACAACATCGTCGTCAACATTTCAATTGAGGTCATAATGTTTATCAGACACTTCTTAATGACTGTGAGTCACGGGAAGATATTAGATCCTTTGTGTCCACATTGGCATGGCATAAAAGCACAGATGGTGAGCAGCGCTGCCGTGCGAGTCCGCCCCTCGGATTCAGTGAATCAAGGTTTAGCCCGCAAGTCCGTCTTGGCAGCCTTGTCCGCCAAAGTGGCTTGGTGAGCCTAAATAGCTTTGGCGCGTGTCAAAGAGGACAGAGGAAATGCCACTCAGGCGGAGGAATGTCAAGAATCTCAGCTGAGCGGACGACTTCAAAATGTGCAAAAGGCAAGGGCTGAGCGGAGGAAGAATGAGGCCCATCGGCCTGACCACTTTGTCTGTACCTTTTTTTTCCTTTTGTGTGTGTGTGTGTGTGTGTGTGTAAAGCGATTTTTTTTTTCACCTCGAAGCCTTAAAACCAATCCCCTCTGTGTTGCTCAGCCTTTCGGGTGGCTGCGTTTTTATTCGTCATCATCGTCCCAGCGACGGCAGCCCGTTACTTTTCATCAGCCTGCCTTATGCAAAGTGCAATTCCTGTTAAGAGGCCCCCGTAAGATTCATTGCGAATGGTCTTTGAGTTTAATGGACGGTAAGTGAAGGAATCATTTGGTTCATTCTTGCCGTCCGTCCGGATGGATGCACGGACCGGAGCTGACGGCACTGAATCCTGGCGAGACGGTGTTGAACCGTGTCTGCGCAGATGTGTGTGTGTGTGTGTTTTCTCTATTCTGCCACCAGTGGGTCTTTAAAGTTCTTTTAACCAAGGGGTAAATCAAGCTTTAAAGCTGCGGGTTTTTTTTTCCAGTTTTCTCGAGAAGAACATGTTGAGGAGGCTTAGTGACTTACAAAACAATATGTGCAACGTGAAAATAATACCAATACGTTTTTTTTTTTTTTTTCTCTCACTCAATAGAGCCTTGTACCGTGAAGCGATTTCGGTGTCCTCTATGACAGTGGTCCCCAACCCCCGGGCCGCGGACCGGTACCGGTCCGTGGATCAATTGGTACCGGGCCACACAAGAATAATAATTGAAATAATTAATTATTTCCGTTTTATTTATTATCCGAGTCTGGACGATCTTTTATTTTGAAAAATCTTTTATTTTGAAAAAATGGCCGGTTACATCTCGGTCACTTGAGCACTAAAATGTAACCCAGAAGCTAGCCAAATGAGTAAGAAACAGACGTCTTTGGAAAGTTTCTTTGCGAAGGGGATATGCGGCGATCGGCTCTCTAATGAGGCAATGAAGCCTTCAAAACCGCTTCGCCACTTGGAGTGGATTCACGTTTATTATTATATTTACAATATAAAAAAATGTACGTACCCCCCCCCTCCCGGGCCGCGGTAAAATTGTCAAGCCTTGACCGGTCCGTGGTGATTAAAAAGGTTGGGGACCACTGCTCTATGGCATTCGAAGTCATTTTTAAATGCTGGCTATTCACCATGTGAAAGGTAAGACTCTGAGAAAGGTTACATTTTTGTGCAAACGATGGCATTCGGGTGCCAGGCGCTTTTAAATTCAATTTTAAAGAGAATCCTTTTCGGTCGGTGGAGCTGTGGGGCACGGGCACTGTTGTGCACGCTGTCCGCCTGGCATTGGAATTGGATTTCTTGCGTGTGGATGACCACATGTTGAGGCTCCCAAAGGAATCACTTTGTGATTGATTGCACAACAGCAGTGGTTTCTAAACAAGGGAATGTGAAAAAAGGGGCTGCAGAGGTAGTGGAGAGGGGCGAGGCAAAGGCAGCAGGAAAATCTGCGAGAGAAAAAAAAATGCTTTTAGGTGGATACATCTTCAGGTTCACAGTTATCAGAAATAGCACGTAAACAATTCAGATTTATTTTTATTTATTTTTTTTCAAAATAAACAAGCACATTCATTGTTTTAATATATAATAAAACGTGACACTGCGGCTAAAGCCTTGGGACACCGCGTTATTATTTTGAATCATAAAAGCTCTCTCACTAAAAGGTAACATGACGTCTGTGAATCTAAAGTTGAATACGTCACACCTGCGCACTGATGAATCTGAAATATGTCACTCATGGGAGTCGTGTAAATACGAATAGGGGCCAAAAAGCTGGAGAGAGCCGCTTACTCAATTACATTTCGGTAAAAAAAATATCCAGAGATGTCATTTATTTATTTTTTCGTGTTATTTCACATTGATGCATTGATACTTTTGCCTGAGTAAAATATCTGAAAAAAATTGGATTCATATCCTTCCGTCTGAAAATGACATCTCGCAACTATCGCACGTGAAGCCTTTTCAGCGTTAGGTGTCAGTCCTCGGCTGAGTGATGAGTAGTGGGCGATGTGTGTTTCACATTCTGATTTTGTTTATTTCTGTTTGGTTTAGAATTCTGTTAGTCGACTGGGGATTTATTCCGAAGTTTGCATCACTCGTGAGGCACTCAACTGATAATCTGTGTGCCCTGAGTAACCCCCGGTATCTTGAGGCCCGTTAGTAAAGACACTGCTCTGAAGTTTAAGGTGAAGACCAAATGACATGCTGAGCTAGTATATCTAGTCACTCATTTGAAGTAATACTAAGTAAATAAACCTGATACATTCATATATTATCTACTGTATACACACACCCAATTTCCCAAAAATGTAAGGACATTGTGTAATGGTAAAGAATGCAATAATTTCCTTCCGACCCATATTTAGGTCAGTATAGTGCAAAAGTAGAGATGTTTTGGTCAAATGAATAAACGTGACTATTTTTCTACACTCATTTTAAATGTGGCCCCTACGACACCGTCCAACAAAATGTGGTATTGGCGTACAACCTGTTTACTTGTAGAGAGCGGGTTACTTTTCTCCTCAGGCATTTCTTGTGTAACATCCCACTTGGAAACTGAACACTGAAAACTCCAATACACTGAAACTCGTTTGTTCTCCTTGTGCATTAGTAACATTTTGGACTTGGAAAAGAATATTGGTAAAAGAATAATTTAGACCATTTGGGAAGATTAAGCGCAGCATTTCGAGAAACAAGTTCAGTGGCAGTCAGCAGGGCATTAAGCATAGATTCTTTTTTTTTCTTTTTTTTTTTAGCAGCAAGCTCTTTCACGCTACCTTCGCTGAATGCAGCGTCTGTAGGCCCCCGACTCCCCTTTGTCGCTCTGTCTCTCTGCAGTCGCCAACCTCGGCAGAACAGACGGAGACAGAGACTTTGTCAAAGACGGGCGAGGACAAAAATGTTTGAGTTGAGCGAAGGGAGAGCGAGGCAGAGATGAAAGGGGGGAAGAGACAAGAGTCTGAGAATCCCTGGGAGATCTTCTCTGTCGAAGTCGCGTCCACTCTTTGGAAAGCTCTACACAAGGGGAACACTTCAAAGTGATGGGCTGTTGAATAGATTCTCCACGCTTTCCTCACTCTCTGCCCATCAGCCCGATCCGCTCCCTCTCATCTTACTCTCTTGCGACCCTTCTTTGAATTCGGAAGCCTCTTTTTCGTTAGTCCCTACCTTAGGCTGAAATATTGGACCGTTCGGTCTGTCGGAGAGGGTTCCTGAGGGACATCGGCTGAATGGAAGGATGTAGGTCGATTTAAAAAAATAAAAATAAAATGAAAATAAATAAATAAATTAAGCTGAATGGATAGTGGCAGTATTACAGCTGCTAGCCTGCTTTATGTCATTGCCACTTCAACGTATCGAGGTTTCCGAACATTGGTTTTGACCACAAAAAAAACAAACATCAAAGATGTCGTATTGCGCCTTTTCTTTTACAAACCCCCGTGGAACAAATAAAACTCCCCCGAGCGAGAAACAGAAAAACGATGAAGTCCTGCTGTTCCGTTTGCCGGTATTCTTGTCGCGCACCTTCGCACCGCTTCATACCGCTTTGAGCACGAGGAAAACTCGTGCAGCTCGAGGCCGCTGAGAGGGGGATGGGGGGCACTTAGCCAAGCGCATGCCGGTGGAGTTTGTCCGATTGTTTCCGTTTGCACTGTGTTGGTTGACTGGCCTATCGTATCTGTCTGTCTTCTCAGTCACCTGCGGAACTGCAGACTGAGCGACCTCCTCCGCAGCGCCTTCGTGAAACGGGCCTGCCTGATGTCTGGATATGTGAGCGTTTTTTTTTCTCTTCAAGTTTACACTGTTCAAAAGTATCCCGCCTGCGGTCCTTTTGTTTATCGTCCCGCTGTGAGACACCGTGAACCTCCCCCTGCCTCACCCAGGTGGTGATCGTCATGTCGGTCAGGCTGCGGCTGATGGGAGGATCCATGCCTCTCTTCTCCGAACAGGACAACCCCGCCTCTTTCTCCCCTCGAGTGCTCACCAGGTCAGTGTCTCTTGCACGCACGCGCGCGCACACCCACCCACCCACCCACACACACAAACACACGCAAACACACACACACACACAAAGAGAAGGAAAGTGGGCTCGGAATGTATTTCTCTGCAATGGTTTTGCACAAAAACCAGAATGCTTTCATTGACCGTCTGCCCGTAGAAAACGGAGACGCTTGGCCACGGAGGGTGTGGCACTGCACTCGGAGTTGAAAAGATGCTCGGGGTGAAAATCGGTGCCCGTGCGATTGGACGCTGTTCAGTACCGCGATGATGGAACATTATTTCTGCCACACTTGAGCAAAGTGTGCGCATGCACTTCCTACATCTTGCTCAGCCATCATGTGCGCACATCTCACAGTCACCAACCGGGCGTGAAAGACTTGGTGAGGCTTTTAAAAGAGTTAGGGTTGAAGGGTCGTCCTCAACTCATTAAACTTGAGGGGAGAATTGCTGGGACGCCTCCTCTTCCTTCTCTCCCTGTGTTGTGATTGGTGGTTTTGATTCATTACCGTACAATTTTTTTCTTGGTTTAACCGGGTTTTAGTTATGCTGAATAAACCCAAATGATTACCAATCCTCAGCTCACTGACTAAAATACATTTTGAGGACAACCACCTAATAGTTCATAGTCCACGTGTAATGGTCTCATTTTTTCGTTTGGATACAGTAACAAATCGGGGTGCGAAATACCCCCCTTTAACCTGCAATTTGCGGACACAGTCTGATGTGGCAGGTAAAAAATATTGAGGACTTGCAATTTTGCCTGGGTATCACGATCGTAAGCGACGAAGTGGCCACCGGAGGAACCGGAGACGAGCGACGTTGGTGAAAACGTCACGTCACACTCTTGTTAGTATAACATTTTTGGCGGTACGTCGCTAGTGTTGTGGCCAATTAGAGTCAAGATGACGGCACCGGGTTTCCGGGGGACGACCGGTCGCGATGGGGTGGGAAACATTGAACCCCGCCCCTTCCTCCGAGGGAGAGAGGAGAGTTGGGTGCCCGATGCAGTGTTGCCAACTCGGCGACTTTTTTATTTAATCCAAACCGACCAGAGACCTTTTTTTTTTTTTTTTTTTTGTCGTTTTGGCAACTCTGACGTTAAAACACGTAGCGTTGTCCTGAACGAGTAGCGGGCGCTGCCGTGAGCCCCTCCGCCATCCCAAAGCGCTCACAGGCGGTCAGTCTCGCAGTCGCCTCACGTATACGCAGACCCCTCCCTGGCTTACAGAGCGCGACGTTACACTCGGTAACTTAGCGCGCGCGGGGGGGGGGGGGGGGGGGGGGCTGGCAGCGGGGGGGGGGGGGGGGGGGCGTGGCTGTCAAAACTACGGCTCGCTGTGCAGTTTGATCTGGCCTACCGCGGACCCCCCCCCCCACATACACCTTTTCCACCTCTTGTTAGTTTGCAGGTATGTTATAAAGTGGCGCTCACATGGAATACTTAAGTTAGTTACTTAGAAGTACAACTTTCATGGTTCTTCAGCTTAAAGTTGGTGAATCGTGTGTCTCCTTGTGTTTCAGATACAGCCGCTAGATCTGTTTTGCTAGCATGTTAGAGTTCGGTTGCAGTTCGCATTGGGTGGTCGAGCAACAAACCCCTATCGTGCGTACGGACTTGTTTTAGCACGTTCTTAATTTAGGCGGTGACAAACCAATATCCCTCTCAAAAGAACGGTGTTTATGAGAATACAGTTTGATGAGAAGACGCTTTTGAGCATTAAAGATAACCAATGGAACGTGTGCACCTGTCAAACCGCATTCTAAACATTTACTAAGCCGTGTACCTCTGTATGATGCTTTGATAAAATAAACGCAGAGCAGTGTCTTAAGACTCCAATCTTTCTCTAAATCTTAAGTCGGGATCATCACGGTATAATAATACAGTTGATTATTGTTATTTGTTGTTATGATTATCATGCCGGTACCTGAAATATGTCACAGCGAGATCTGTATCTAAAAAAAAAAGTTGTGTGAGAGAGAGAGAGAGAGAGAGAGAGAGAGTGCTTGTGACAAATTGACCGCCTGTGCCTTTTTCAAACATCGCTACTCCTGCTTCCCTTCAGCCGTCAGTCGCCGCAACGGCTGATCCGAACAAAAGCTGACAGAGAGGCAGACGGCAGACGGAGCTGCTTCTTTTCATGGCCTTTGACGGGTTTTTACTGCGGGGTCTCAAGGGTGAGTGGGCCTGGGTCCGTGCCCAGTGTGGCTTGACGTCTGCATTGAGCCTCTGGTGTGATCATTTTTGACGACGCCGCGAGGTTTTGGTCCGGTACCATTGTTCTGGTGGCGTCAAATAGGCAATCGACTTGGGCAGGAAAAAGTCAGATGTGGTCAAAAAGAATCAATAATAATGATTGCACACATTATCTTCAGAGGTCGTACCGAGCTTTTGGTCATTTGATAAGAGTTGAGTTGATCCTAAAGATAACCTACGTCTCTTATGTCTAAAAAAAAAAAAGTGCTCCTTTTCCACTGGCTTTCCTCGGGACACTGACATTTGACCTTCCAAAGTAGATTCTCCGATTTTCCTCTGCCATCCATCATGTTGGGAATTTGAGCTGTGCTTTGCCTCACCCTCCCCCCGGTACCCGTCGACAGCGACCTAAGTGCACTGTGCACGTAAAAGGTCGACGATCTATTCACTTTTTTTTTTCCCACTTTCGCCTTGGCAGTTGTCGCAGACCACACATTGTACTAGGGCGATAAACGCACACACCGACCCACAAGACGAGCCCTGTTGCCTTTTAGGTTATCACTGACGAGCGCAGGTAGTGTGAAAGAGCCCCTACATCTGCAAGCGACAAACAGACTAGCTCTTTCGCTCAGATTAGATTAGTCGTCAACATTACATGAAAACATTTGTGTTCGTCTGTGTGTTTGTGTCAGGGGGCGTTCTGAAGTTGCCCACTACTAATGTAGTTTATTAATCTCTTGTTTTTCAGCAATGACTATCGGAATGTTGTTAACTTTATTGTCATTGTGCATGTGCAATGAAATGAGAACGTGCATAGCCTCTCAGCGCTAAATATAAAACAAAACATTTAAAGCCTGCACACGAAAACGCTTCACGTCGCATATTGCACCGAATAAGGGCGTGTGTTTGGCATTTTGACATTTGCGGCATTTGTTGCGGCCAACGATTAAGCGTTTTTGCTCTGACTGCTATTTTAGAGACTACCGACCTTGGACAAGCGCCTGTTCACTTTCAGCCACGGATAAAGTGAGACTTGATTGGAATGTCTGTGCCAGTCAGTAACATTTTTTTCTTTCTCTTTTGTCTTCCCCACCTGCTTCCTTCTCCCCTTCCATCTCTCACTCCTGGCCATCCACCCTCCTTCCTCGTCTTCGCCGTCCTCCTCTCCTCGCCTCCTCCCCACAGGATTCTGACCTACTCGTATCTTCTGTCATTTAACGCCAGGCTGCTGCTTGCCCCCGTTGTGCTTTGTTACGACTGGCAGGTGGGCAGCATTCCCCTGGTGGAGTCACTGGGCGATTTGCGCAACGTGGCCACAGTTTTCCTGGCCATTGCGACGCTTTCTCTTTTCCTGCATTGCACCTTCTCGCTGCAGGTAAGAGCAAGAAAGCTACACGGGCCCCCCAACACCACATTCCCCACGAATTGATGTTTGCGAGCGCTCTTCAAAAAAACGAAGTATCCCAACGGAACACAGACTAATTGTCCATTAGTACTAACATATTAGCTATGTTGGGTTTGTGGAGGTTTGGTAGTAAAATGTCAGCTCTCTGCTTTTGAATATGTTATATAATATAATATCCAAGCTTTTACCAGCGGACAATTACTTCACCACCTCCTCACACTTATCCATGGTTATTTGTTGGGGCGTCTTTGGTGTCAACGTGAGCTGGCTTTGATTAGTGCTGCAGAGCCAATCCGCTGAGCCGCAGACTATTGGAAGCCTTTTCGTTTCACTAAACGCCGTGACGATGAGACTACCAGGGGAGAAGGCCGATGCCGTTTGCGCTGTGAAATGTGAACGCTCCGAGATACTACCTCCGCACGGAAGGAAATCCAACACGAGCTGCTGATTTGATTTCCTCAGTGGAAAAGCACGGACCACAGGTTGTCATTTGTCGCGTCCTTGGACTTCTCCGGGCCCAGGACCCCAGGTGTGAGAGGAGGAATATGTATTTCTCTCTCTGTGGTGACATTAGTCTCGCGCCAAAAGAGACCTGGAGGTCATTAAATCCCTCTGACCTGACACCGCTACGTCAACACCTCTGCATGAGCCGTCAACTAATAAGCTAAACACTCACTACACACGCTGCAAGCGACACGTACAAGAAACGAACAACGCAATCCCCCGCCAAAGACACACATATGCCTCCGAATGTGATGCATGTTTATAAGTCTATAAGTTATAGGTATGTTGACCCGCTCAACATCTCTTAGTCTGACCGTTTTTTTTTTTTTTTTTATATTCATACATTGCGTCTTTGTTAGGGCGTTCACAAATGTATTGCCGCCGCTCTTTTTCCGCAGTGAGCAATTTTTTCTGTCTTCTTCTTTTTTTTTTTTTTTTTTTTTTTTTCTATGATGTTTCTCTCTTCGTCTGTCTCTCCCTCTGCAGAAACAAGAGAGCCGAGAGGTCTTGGTGGGAATGGGGTTTCTGGTGTTTCCCTTCATTCCTGCAAGTAACCTGTTCTTCAGGGTGGGATTTGTCGTGGCCGAGAGGGTTCTCTACATGCCGAGGTGAGGATTTTTTTTTTTTCATTTTTTTTTTTGTCTCTTTTTCTCCCCGTCTGTTTTTTTTTTCCGCCTGTCTGAATGTCCGCCCTGTGTTTAAATAACCCCAGCCTCCGTTTGTATATTTTGTCCGTGCGCTCTTCTTCCCCTTCTTCTTCTTTTGAGTCAGTCTCTTTTGTTTCCGTTCCATCGTTTTCACTTAAGTATATATCTTCCCAGTCTTCCCAGTCTTTCCAGTCTTTCGTTTTTGAGGCTGCTCGTAGTCAAGCAACTCTGCGCCTCCCTGTATTCTCATTTGGAGGCCGCATACATTCAAGCCTGTTAAGTGACCATATGGTGAGAAAAATGAGTTCTATCTTTAATGTAGATGAATTCAAAAGGAGCTTTTCTGTTGTACGATCGCAACTGAACCCTCCGCCCCCCCAACAAGGCTGCTCTTTCTGTATTCAAGATGAGGCAACTGAGGATCGTTCGCGTGATTTGTGTCTCCTTATTGAACCGTCACAGCCGACGTTCATAACCAGCGAGTGCGAGAGCCCTTGAACCCCTCGCGACATTTTTTTTTTTTTTTCCCGTCCTTTTGCCATACAGGTCCTTTTCAAGAATCGATTTATTTCGGTGTGTCTCGCACTTGCAGATGCGCTCGCGATGTATGTGGGCCTGTGCGTTGAGTTGAGAAACAACAGGACCCACCGTCACTCTACTCGGTCAAATGTGAGCAGAGGCCTGAGATGACATAGTACATTGACGCGATCGTTCCTCTTTCTTTTTTTTCCCTCTCTCTCACCCTCCCTTACCTTCTTTTGCCCTCTTTAATGTTCCTCCCGAACTCTCTTTTGTTGCTCTACCTTTCATCGCCTCTTCAGTATGGGCTACTGTATCCTTGTGGCACATGGCCTGGGTCGGCTGTGTTCGGCGGTAGGCCGCTGGGGGACAGCCGTCGTCACCGTCTCCACGTTGCTTCTCCTCCTGCTCTTCTCCTGGAAGACCGTCCAGCAGAATCATGTGTGGCTCTCCAGGGAAGCCCTCTTCCGGTGAGGAGAGCACGTTTTTTATTTATTAATTTTTTTTCCCCCCACCACGTGCCAAATATTGTGCCGATATCTTTTGTGCTACAAAACAGTCCCATCACGTTTCGCGGTGAGACGTGGCTCAGGGTTTTCAGAAGTGTAATCTACCATATAATATATATATATATATAATCATCGTCATTGCATCCTCAACACCGTCCAGCACCATATTTGCTCCTCCAAATCATCTGTTTTTTATTACTATATTTTGAAAGAAGCCATAACCGCAATCATTAAAGCAGGACCTAAACCAAATACCGTTGGACACTTCAAATCATCAAAAGAAACCTTGTGAAATTAACCCAAAATATACGTGTTCAATATGGTTGTCTTACTTATGCCTACTGTCTTCTATGTTTGTATTGTAACGATCTTGGGGTTTAAAACATTCCAATGCATATTCAACGTAGTCCTCCAGTAGGACTACACTTTAGAACAGACTTCAGACAAAGTTATAAACCATAAATGAGGATCAGCACAATATTTCTGTTAAGAAGGCTCCCTTGTGGGGTAAGATGGGAATCGTGGGTAGGCTAAGTTTGGGGAATGCGCCGGTGATCGTGGTTATAGTGGTCATTTGAGGGTAGAGAAGGTTTTGAAGAAATGAAAGTCAATGCGTAGTACTAACAGGGGGAGCAGTGCAAATGTGTGTCTTTATGTGTGCGGTAACTTGATACATGCTGTGGTAAATCTTGTTAGTGAGGTCCTAACAGTCCTTGTAAGGAAGGGAATCTAATCAAATCAACTTTCAGTTATGTGTCGGCCACATTTACAAGCAACAATTTGCCAATTGGTCCACAGGTTGCAACATCCCTTCCCCTTCCCCTCAAAAAAGGTGAGGAAAAAACCTCAGAAGAAAAAAAAAATCCCTTTTAATCTGGGAGAAAAAAAAACCCAGAGCATCAAGTGAGGATGGCTCTCGCAGGATGGACGGAAGTGCATTAGAGAGAAAGAGAGAGAGAGATCTGTAAATATTTTTTATTTACTTTAGATTCGTGTGCAGGGTATTTTATTTTGAAAATGGTGCGCAGTCGCCTAACTCAACTTTCCACAACCAACCAGTAAATGTATCCTTGACCCAAATCCCCCTTCTGTTCTATTATATTTAGTATATTATGTATTGGTGACGTAGTCAGTATCATGATGGCTTCCTGGACACCGTCCCCTTACTTGCTCCCAACCAGCGCATCAACAATTGAAAGAATGGTTAAGAGTCAACTCGGCCAATTTACTTTTATTTATTTGGTCCCCATTTCCTGCTGTCGTATGTTCTGACCAGGTGGGGCTGTCGTGGCCTCCGTGTAAATGTTTGAGATCCGACGCTTTGGCCACAATCGACCTTTTTCGTGTTTTCAAAAGGTTGGAGGCTTTCATCGTTATTATTCGTTTTCATGTCTCGAGTCCACTGTCGTTCTCTGTGACTGGTCGTTTGTGTGTGTTTTTTTTTTTAATTGTACCAAAAATGAAATGCGATATGGGGAGAAATAATTCAAGCACTGTGAATACTTGATGAATCAAAAGGTCATCTATACCCATGAACAGCTATAAATCCAGTGGCAGTGGCCAGCCGTATTGTTCTTGCAGGGATTTTGCCGATCATATTCCTAAAACCAACATCACGCCTCTCCTCCTCCTTCTCTCCTCCCTCGCTGTAGGTCTGGCATCCAGACTCTGCCTCACAATGCCAAAGTCCACTACAACTATGCCAACTTCCTGAAAGACATTGGTCGGCACGAGCAGGCCATTCACCACTACACCACTGCCTTAAGGTGCGACACCGCCCGCACCGCTAACCCACAACCGCTTGACTTATTTGCATAGCGTTCCAATAAACAAATAAAACAGAACACTGACGGTGTTCATGGGTGTGTGAGTCTGTGCCGGGGGTAAGCTCACATCATTTTTTGAATAGTGTAAATATGATTGGCCCACACAATTAACAGCAACAACACCTGGTTGGGTCACCGACTCATTCAAATGACGTCACATATGCACAGGAAGAGGTGGGTCTTCACATTTGACTCTCCTCGCCTCTCCTCTCAGGTTATATCCTCGTCATGCCAGTGCCATGAACAATCTTGGCACCCTTACACGGAGCACAGAGGAGGCTGAGCGCTACTACAGGAAAGCACTGGAAACCAACCCCCAGCACAACCGAGCTCTTTTCAATCTTGGAAATCTCTTAAAGTAAGTCACGTGGCTGATATGCATTTATTGTGCCGCTGCGGTTGTCAGGATAGAGGTACGACTGGTTTTTCTGATGATGTCGGCCGCGGGCGACATATGTTGACGTGAAACCGCTGGCCGCTGCAGGGGCGGGTCATAAAAAAAGACAGCTGAAAATGTTCCCACTTTCCACTTCTCTCAGCACGTCGATTAACTCCTGATATAAAGTCATGTTTACAGCTATTTTGTTATATAGTGAATCGTGGCCCTATTTCAATCAAAATACCCCCAAATTGCATCACATCTTCTTTGGAGAAAAGAAACATGCAAACATGTTGGCTAAATTAACAGAACGCAGTGAATGTGACATAAGTGAAGCCCTAAGCCGATCAGGACAGTTTTCTGTCTTCCTGGGGGTGGTTCCGACCTGATGAAGCGGGAGGAGCACGCCTGTGCCGTCTGGCTGCCGCTGTTTTGATCCCTCGATGGTTTAAAGTCAATTTACACGGCGATGCTTGCGCAGCACCGCCGAAAGTTCACACACAACATGTTTGTGGCCAGCATCTATCGCGTTGGGTCCGGCGCGCAATTCGTTCGCACTGCGCAGAGCTACATTGAGGCAAACGCAGCCAACGGGTGGGTCTCAAATCCGGAGACACTTTAATCGGTTCCCCGTTTTGTGTCGTGCCATGGTTGTAACGAGGGTGACCATGATGTGATGGTATGCTGCAGGTCCCAGGGAAAGGAGGACGAGGCTGAGCCTCTGCTGATGGACTCCATGCGCTTTGATCCCCATTTCGCCGACGCATATTCAAGTCTGGCATCGCTCTACGCTGAACAGGTGAAACTTCGGGGAAGACGCAGACATTAACGGACATTGCCTTAGGAGTGGAATCTAAAACATTATGGACAATTTATTTCCAGCTGTTCATTCTTGCTATAATCCTGTATTCGTTTCCTCTTCCGCAGAAACGCTTTCCTGAAGCCAATGAGGTCTATATGAAAGGCATCGAGAACTGCCCCGATAACTCAGACCTGCATAATAACTATGGAGTGTTTCTGGTGGACACAGGTAGGCTGACCCTAGGTCACTGGGATGATGGGTAAACACAGGCTCCAATTAACACCACGGCGGCCAAAGTCAGGGCCGTAGTTAAATTGACAACGAGAAAGCGCCTCACCAATCGTTTGCCTGTAACTCAAATCGAATCCAGCGAAATAAGCGTCAAAATAACGGACCGCACGAGGGCGTAGTTGGCTTATTGTATTTAAAAAGGTAATTCGGCAACCAGGAAAAAAAAGTCAGATTTTTTTTTTTTCTTCTTACATTTACAGGAAAGAAAATGAGATATCGGTGGTTACAGCTGATCGAAATGAGTTTGAAAGTGTGCAATCGGTACCCCTTTTGGAGGTTTCAAGTTGTGTTAAGTGTGCGCGCCAATCAGCTGCAAAGCCCTGACACTTACTCAAAAGAGCCAATGCCAAACGCTTGCGAACACAGTCAAACCATGGGTCCAAGGAGTCACCACGTGGGGTTGGACTTCATCTGCACATCGTGCCGTCCGTTTACCTAAACTAGTTCTGATGCGACCAATGGTCACACAAGTATTATTATCATAAGCCGCTATTACATGTGGTTCAGCATTGTTGCATAATGAATTAATGAATTGTTTTCCGGCGTTTTTTCCTTCGTTTTCCGGCGTCACTGTCCCTCCCGACAGGAGAGGGACCACTGGCCGCCGCTCACTACCAGCGAGCGGTGCGACTCAAACCAGCGCACTACGTAGCCATGGTGAACCTCGGTCGCCTGCTCCGGTCGTCCGGTGATAACAAAGCGGCGGAGTCGTGGTACAAGAGGTGAGCATATTTAGACTCCGACGGCACCTCTCCCGTTGCGGTTTTGCAGAGGGCCACGCAGGCGCGGTGTATTAGGTCATGTCTCATGTTTGGAGCCCACGTACTGCCACCCTGTGTATAAATAGGAATTACGATATGGAACCGGTGCTATTGATACGCCTAATGTTGTTGACCGCCTGCCAACGGACAACAGAAGAAGAAGGGCGTTGACGGTTTACTTCGTGTAGAACAGGAGTTTATGTAAGCGGTTTCCCAGAGCGTTGTTTTATTGGCTTCGAAATCGAAGCGATGTTGCGTCATGAATATTTGTTTCTCACACACACACATTTCAGTGAAACACTCGCTCCATCCACACCCACGCCGTGTATTGTCGAGGACACCTCGAGTGCCGGCATGTGCTCTCTGACACACTCCAGAGAAAGCCATCCCCCCCCCCCCCCCCCCCCCCCCCACTTTCGCTGCAGGGCGCCCCCCCCCCCTGACCTTTGACTTTCGCTGCAGGGCGCTCCAGGTGACGAGGAAGGTGGAGATCCTGACGCCGCTTGGCGCGCTGTACTACAACACAGGCCGCTACGAGGAGGCCCTGCAGGTGTACAGAGAGGCTACCGCCTTGCAGCCAGATAGCAACGACATCTGGCTGGCTCTGGTAACACACCGCCATGCGCACGCGCACGCGCACGCACACCGCTTCCACTTACCTACCCCAATCGCGGGAGGCTTACGCTCGCTGGTCTCGCCCACTGCCAGGCTCAGGTTTTGGTCATGGCCGGTCGCGCGGCAGACGCGGAGAAGATGACCTCGGGCATCATATCCAGAGAAGCCGGCTGTATCGAGTGCTACCGACTTCTGTCCGCGATCTACAGCAAGCGCGGCAACTTCACAGAGGTATGCTTGTGACTGTCCCATGTGTCCTCATCCAAGAGTCTCGATAAATACCTGAACTTTCCCACCGGTACGCCGGAACATAAAAAGCCTCTCCATAGGTGAAATCAAATAAGTGAATAAAAACAGTAACAAAACGGGGAAGGTGGCAGTGAAGTGTCCAATAAATGGGACCCGACCGTAAGGGAAAACATTATTTTGTCAGAAGTGGGATTCGAACCCACGCCTCCAGAGGAGACTGCGACCTGAACGCAGCGCCTTAGACCGCTCGGCCATCCTGACGGTGGCTTCGACGCGCATGCGCATGCTAAACGTGCTTGACCAATCTAAATCATCAACATTGCATATAGTTTGTTTAATCTTAGAAAAAAGAAAAAGGAATGAAAAGTTTTAAATTCCAAACATATGTCAGAATTAACGCCTGGGACATCACAACCGTATATATATTTCTGGTCGGCAGGGGGTTATTATAGCTGTCCGCTGGGCGGACCATGTACGGTGTTCTCAAATGAGTTTGAATGGTAATTAAAACCAGGTAACTGCACATTTCCCCACTGTGGGACAATAAAGGATTATCTTACCTTAACTGTGACTAATGTCGGTATTTGACTGTTACATACGTATCATCATTTTTTTTTTATTATAGTATTTTTTATAACTCAATATCAGGAGTGATTCTAAGTAGGCAACTGGACTGGTTGAAGAGGCTTCTTTGACCCAGATTCGGGGTTTGGGTTTTGCCCAGGGCTGGGTGTTGATGTTATTCTTGTGCAACTTTCTGGGAAGAGAATGGAGAACGGCATTGTTAAGTGGCTGAAAGATTGCGCCTTAGGCCTCCTCCTCTGTTAAAGATGTTTCGTTCCTGTTTCAACAAAGATGGCTTCTTTTAGTCCTGGTTTGAAAGAGGAGTTAAAAAAAAAAAAAACATCTCCAGTCCTTCAGGTGTAAATGAACAGCTGAGTCCTGGGCCACAGAGGAGGTTGCCCTCCGGGCGTTTGTGCAACGTCTGGTTTTGTTTCTCCTACGTATAAATCGGTACGATCCTCGGTGCATTGGACTGCATAAACCACATTTCTCTGTTTGTATCTTGGGAGCTCACGCTCAAACTACATTTGGATGTGTTGGCTGTATTTATGTCTATATTGACTGGGCGTATGTGTTTGTGTGTGTCAGGCCCTGGAGGCTCTGGATAAGGCCTTGCAACAGAACCCTAGTGATCTGACAGTAAGAGCGGAGCTGTACTTCTCCAAAGGGAACCAGCTCCGAGAGATGAACCTTTTGGACCGAGCCCTTGAGGTACCAATCGTACTTTCTCTCTATTTTCCTTTTTGTTTTGTCTCTCCGTTTCCCTCTGAAATTCGGTACAGATTTTCAGTCAACATGAGCCTCTGATCCACTCCCAAGCTCCTGAAACATGAAAGATTGTCTATCCACGAGTCTGCCACAGATTCGAGCTGGTGTAAATGATGACGTAAGGGATGTAAGATATGATCAACAGTTTCGGCTCACCACTTTTGTGCTTAATGTAGTTTTAGGAATGTAAACAGCCGATTAAATGTACGTCTTATCTCATCTCATCGATCAATTAATTCGACTTTTTATATACGCCTTTTCATACTGGCCAAGGTAACAAAAAAAATGGCTTAATTTTAATTACATAATATAGCAATAAAACAATAACCCCCCCCCCAGACCTCTCTCACTAGGGGTGTAACGGTAATCAGAAGTCACGGTTCCGTTCGTACCTCGGTTTTGGGGTCACGGTTCGGAACGAGTTCGGTACAACAGGAGAAAAAAAAAGTCCCAAATGCATAATTCTCTGCACAGTAGTGCAAGTTTCTGTACAATATGGACACCAAACATACGACAACGGCAAAGAGAATAATAAGAGAGTGTTTCCATCACTTCTGCCAAGGGGCAAAATAAAAGGCAATACAAAACTGTACGCCATCTCCTGATGTTAAAATATAAAATAAATAAATAGGAACAAATACAATCTGTGCCTTGAGTGGCAACGTTTCACGTTTGTGATTAACTCGCATGTGCGTGAGGTCATTGTGCACACGTTAAAAAGCTACTCGAGCTTTATGCCATTTTCAAGTTTTCTCCTGCATGGACCGAACCGTGACGTCCGTACCACGGCGGTTTCGGGCCGAATGCATAAACCGTTGGACCCCTGTCTCTCAAACATGCGCACGCACAATTCAGAAATTGACTTTGTACTTATTTACTGGGAGAAGTTAGCTTTATCGAAAGGAATGATTTAAAACGATGGAATAAACACGAAGGAAACGGGTGTTCCTGAATGCAACGTCACACATTTCTAATCGGTACTTACCATATTAAAGTACAAATTAAACGCGGTGTCCCGTAGCAGCCCTTTGCTTCGTCATGCTGTTAGTGTTCAACGAATCAGTACACCAATGATTATTGTCCAGTTTTAATCACAAACAATGATATGACTTTTTTCTCTCCCGTTAGAGCTACAAGATAGCAGTCGCCCTCAAACCTGACCAGTCCCAAGCCTGGATGAACATGGGAGGGATTCAACACATTAAGGTAGCATTCAGCTCTCAAAGTCTTTGGCCAAAACAAGGGAAGGGGAAGATGGTTTGTTGAACTTTTTTCAGATTGATCATTACTTATGATAAAAACACGCAAAACAGATTTCGGAGAAAAAGGACGAGACAGGAAACAGTGACAGGGTGGAACCCCCTGAGGAGTTAAACCACAGGGGCTGTTTAAGTCCACCGTAAAGTGCGGTTAAACTATTGACTGAATAACATCCACCGGTCGTAATGGATCGCTAACATTTTTTATCCTAATGTTTGCATTGCTCTTCGCGTATCTGTGCAGGGCGACTATGCAGCGGCGAGGATGTACTACCAGCGAGCCCTGATTCTGAGCCCCGGTTCTAAACTTCTGAAGGAAAATCTGGCAAAGCTGGACCGGCTCGAAAGGAAATCGACAGGGACATCGTAGGCCACCTTACGAAATGCTGCCCTGTCCACTCCATAGATCAGGGGAAGAGGGCATGGCCCGTGGCGCTGGACAAAATGAACCTGGACATGGACAACATGCACGGTGTTTGGGGTGCTGGAACTAAGGAGCTAGGTCGAGCTACAGTCCAGAGGCCTTTCGTGGATTAAACAGAGAGTAATAACTCTAGTGCTATACCCTCTCTGCCTAAGCTTTACTTCAATCTGCATATTCGCTTGAGACATTACTGTTTGATTGATTGATTGATTGATTGATTCTTTTTACGCCATCTTCTCCCAGACTTACTATGTCCAGTGGATGTAATTGAAAAATGGTATCACGGAGGGAATGGAGCTGCTCTCTCAACCTTTGTGAATGATATAGGTTCAAAGTTCCTCTTTGTACATTTTCAGAGCCTTTCAACACCAAGGTCAAGGTCACGAGTCATCATTGTAGGTGAGCCTCCTGAGAAAGGAAAGTCAGACACGTGACAAAAAAGTGCGGGATCAGCATCATCTGGAAGGGGGTTCAAGTCTTCCAACAGGACTCAGTGGGTGGCCAAGGAAAGGTCGAGGAATATATCCACAGCTGACACCAGAGAGCAGAGATCTGAGAAAGACCGAATTCGCCTTCTGATTTCGAAGATCTTCTCTTTTTTTAATCTTTGGTCACAATGGAGCAGAAATGCTGACCATAGGTAGCAATTAAGGGAGTAGGACTAAACGTTTGCTCAAAGTCTCACGTTCATGCACTTTCTCATGAACACATCTGACCATTAGAATGAAAAGGGAAAGTATTAAGCCCATTATTTAGAAAAGAAGTCTGTCTGTCTTGGCTCTGGAGTAAATCCGACGGACAGCTTAGCCGTGTTTTGGCCCAAACTGCCTGGGACTTTATGGCAAGGGTCTGTGCTCCGAAATACGTGAGGTGAGTGCATGTCGGGAAACAGCTTCTATGAGCTATTGTGGAGATTGGCCAGCTGAAATACATCACCTGATTACAGAAAGGCACATTCAGCGCTGCAAGCCAAACCCGAAAGTACTATCTGAAAGGACTAGCCCTCGACTGGGTATGGTAGGAGTGAAGGTGAAGTTCCTATGATTGCAAGGCTTCACTGGCATCCCAGAGAAACTGGGGCCTTCTGACTTTTTCAGAGCCAGAAACCTTTTTATGGCCAAGTAATTATTAGTAGTCACCATGACAAGGACTTTTCTTTGGTATGCTCGTGCAAAAAAGCAGCGGTACATTTAAACGTTAAATAATATCATTAAAGAGGTAATAAGTGAATAGATAACCAGATAAAAACAGGGGGGGGGGGGGAATGTTGTGTTTTAGTTGTGGTGGAGGGGTTGAGGGGTCAGGAGGGAAGCTTGGCATTGTTAAAGGGGTTTATTGCTGTGGGGAAGAAACTGCTTTTGTGGCGCAAGGTATTCGTTCTGAAGGACCGCAGCCTTCCGCCAGAAGGGAAGGGGTTCAAACTGTGTGTGTCCAGAGTGGGAAGGGTTGGCAGCAATCTTCCCTGCTCTCCTCAAGAGTCCAGGAGGCGTACAGGTCCTGTGGTGATGGGCGGTTGCAGCCAATCGCCCTCTCTGCAGAGCGGACGGTACGCTGCGGTCTGCAACTGTCCTCGGCTGTTGCAGCGGCATAGCAAAGAGGGCTGGAGGCAGTGGGGACGGACTCGATGATGGCAGTGTAGGAGTGAACCCGTATCGTCTTCGGCATGTTGAACTTCCTCAGCTGCCTCGGGAAGTAAATCTTCTTTTGGGCCTTCTTTGTGAGGGAGGCTGATATTCAGCTCCCGCGGGAGGTCCTGGGAGAAGGTGGCGCCCAACTGGGGAGTCGCACAGCGTGACGGGGACGGGTGGAGCTGCGTTCTTCTTTAAGTCCATGACCATCTCCGCCGTCTTGGAGGGCGTTGAGCTCAGGGTTGTTCTCCCCGCACCAGGTCACCAGAGGGTCAGCCTTCCACCTGTACGCAGATTCATCGCCGCCAGAAACGAGCCCCATGAGGGTGTTGTCACCCGCGAACTTCCGGAGCTTGACAGCCTTGAGGGGAGCCGGTGACGATCGCCCAGGAGTCAGAGACTCGTTTTGCCAGCTTCATGTGCCGCTTTCCCCCAGACAGGAAGTCAGTAATCACGTGTTTTCCATGACTACAGAGGTCAGGGCGACGGGTCTGTAGACGTTTGGTCCAATGTACATCTGACCGCTCATTTTGATGACTTGCTACAATGTACCACTTGATGTCACAAGCCTTCTGCAATCATGTTAAACTAGTGTGTCTGCATGAGGATTTGAATCTTGTGGCTTAATGCATACCATAAGCTCTGTATATCTTTGTTTGGGTTATAAAGTCAGACGTGCCATAGAAATAATACATCTGTGAAGGAATAATCAAATAAATATGGAAATAACAACACAGAACAAGAAAAAGATATACAAGTAAATGATAAAATACTGAAAGAGAAATACATTAAATATTTGGGTTAGGGTTGGGGGTTAGTTAAATGTAAAGTAAACAAAATATAAAAAGATAATTATGAGCATTTTCTTATTACTGTTACAGTTATTCATTTTAATTATTTTTTTTAAAATACTTTTCACCTAGTTTTAATAGCATGCTCATTTTTTATTTTTTACAGATTCCTTGTTTTTAAGGCACTTCACAATTTCCACTCCCTTCTCCTACTTGACATTGACTGTGAATGAATTTTGAAGTAAAGTGATACGAAAATGAAGTGAGTAATGCACTTAACGGATTTGCACAAAGCAAATAAAGTATATGTTTTATTAAATTAGTGTTTGGTGGCTTTTTTTTTTGCAAAAAAAAATTAAAATACACTGCACTTGTTAATGATTGTTCGTTTCCATCTTTAATCCCTGTGATATATCAGCTTGGATTGGCTCCAGCACCCTCTTACAGGTTAAGCGTTACAGATAATAGATGGATGGATGCTCTGACTCATAATATTGTAGTATACCAGTCCCTGTGTAAGGAAAACTAAAAGGGTAAATAATCATTGTCTCGCAAGAGCAGTCGACCCTTTATAAATGGTATCCAGGCGACACCTGGTGGTGATTCACTTTATGATTAGCTTCAGCTAAAACACGCATGTCATTACGGCGTACACATACGTGTCACAACTTTCTATTTTACTTTGCATTCCACAATCCACTTCACACATAACCCACAATCAACTCCCCGGCCAATATGTCATCACGCGGACGCACGAACACACACACTTTTCGTTGAACTTCCGGGAGGGCGGTTGGAGGAGATGCGTTCAAATGCTGGCTTGGAGTGGGGGGGGATTACGATCTCAAAACCTTTCTGGAGAACGCGTTTTTTTTTTTTTTTTCGTTTTTGGTTTATCTTTGAGGCTATCGGTATTACGGTATGCTTGATTACATATAAACCACGTGAATAACCAAGTGGTTGTTTTGATGTATTTTACCACACTTAAAAAGGACTTAAGTGTTAGCGGTGTAGTTATCTCTAATGATGTTGTTCCAGGGTGCAGTGACGCTATACTGGGCCTTCATTGTTGGGTAATATACATGTTATTTAAAACACTATTTAGGTCGGATTGCAAATGTGCGCTACCGCTCCGCTCTCCCCCCCCCACCCCTGGGTCATTCGTTTGGGACACGGGCTTTGAATGCACCGCGCCTCCCCTACCGACTGTGGGTGGTAGTGCAGCCGTGGCTCCGCGCTGGGACTGGTCCTTTCGCAGCCATTTTCTGTCCAACCAAACAGCCGTCTCGGGGAGGTAACCAACCAGGGCTTCATTGCAGGTTTGTGCCTCGCTCCGGCCAATGATTGCTAACCGATTTCTCGTTAGCTCGAATGGAAATGTCCGTCTCTGTGTGGTTTTTTTTATATGTCGCCGGGGAGAATGACGGTCGCTCCTCTGGAGGCATGCGGCGGGTTAACACTGGGGAAAAACACGTCTTTCGGGTCGGCCTCGGCCGCGGTCTGTTCCTCTCCGTGTGACAAAGAACAGGCCGACGCGGTTCGTGGCGGGCGCCGGCGGCGCCGTGCGAGCGCGTGCTTTGAACGCCGTGCGCCAGTATGGGTTAACTACCGCAGGTAACCGTCGGTCGGCATCGGCTCACCATGCACAGCCCACCCGTTGCGACCACCCGGGGAATCGTTTCGTTGGCTTAGCTGGAAATGCCTTCATTCCCGCGCTCGCTCGTTCGCCGGCTAGCTCGGCTAGCAGCGGATAGCGTCGTCGTGTTTAGCGCGCGGCCAACGGTAAGTGGCCTCGCCCGGGTTTACAGCCACGCACGTCCCCGTGTTGCAATTGGGAGGAAACGCGCTCGTTCGGCAGGTCACCTTCCGAACGGTGGCCAGTATAAAGCTGGCGATACACATATCGGAGCTACGCCCGTCTTAATTAGCCAGCGCGGTTAACCGTTTGATGTAGACAATGGCCTTAATCACTGGGATGCTGCACCGGGCGGTAGACCGCCTCACGTGTAGATTCGAAGCGGGTCGAATAAGGGAGTCATTTTAAGGTTTGACCAAGCAGACAATAGACGGTTTTATTATTATCATTTAGAATGGACGACACGAAATTAGGATAGCAATCCAACCGTAAATCCTTCCAGCAGGTTTCTTTTTTTTTTATTGTTTACGCAACCCTGAGCGGGTTGGCCAGTGGCGCAAGTTTACCTGGGATGTTTTCTAAAAGCGAAGTCATTGAATATCGTTTATTTGCAAGGGCCAAATCGGGTGTTTCGTCCGGTGGGGCACATGACATATTTCCGTCCGTGATGTGCAATTCATTGAAAAAGACATGGCGGTGTCAGGTCAACGTTGAATCTGTAGTGCAATTCACTGCTCAACGGGAACGAGCACCGTTCCGCCCGAGTGGCAAGATACGCCGCCGAGCACTAACCCAACCAATAGAAAACATGAAGTAACAATCGTCGTATTGTTTGTAGTATGTTGATCCATAAAATGTTGATCCATAAAATGGCTGTCGGCCAGTTCTTTCTGGACTTCCTTTTGTACTCGCGAGGATTTGCGGTCGGCGTGTCCTTAGGCTGGACCTTCAGTGCAGCTGGGAGACCACAAGCTGACACTTCTCATTTGTTGGCTCGCAAACAATATTTCGCATGAGCGAGCGTGGGAAAACCCTTGGGGGGCGTCGTAAGGGGAAAGGTCACGGCGCTCGGAGGCTTGAACCGTTGAGCCTTACTGAAATCGGTCTTGATTTGCCTTACAGATGGACGGAGACAGCTCAACCACCGATGCTTCCCAGCTGGGCATCACCGGGGAGTACATGGCGTCCAGTCACTATGTGCTGCAGTCCCAAGACGGTAAGGCGCCGCTCCAGGGACAACCGGCAGTGTGGCCAGCGTGCACACCTGACGCGCGCGTGTTTCCTGTTTTCTGTAGACGATGCCGACGAGAGCCTGAATGACCACGACGACGGCGGCGTCAAAGAGAACTTCAGGGAGCAGGACATTTATCTCCCCATCGCCAACGTGGCCCGCATCATGAAGAACGCTGTTCCTCAGACGGGAAAGGTTCGTGAGAGAGTTGAGATCCTGGATGGAGAAAATGGAGTCGTTGACGACTTTTATAAAAAAAAAAAACCCTGATTCCCATGAAGTCGGGCCGCGGTATAAAAACGGAACCGGTCTGCAAATGCCTTTTAACTGGTATTTAATCCGATACACTACAAAGATGGGATATTTCATGTTCAAACCGATAAACGTTACGTTTTTATGCCAAAATTCACTCGTTTCTTTTTTTTATGTGATGCTGCTACGCGTTCCAAAAAGAACCTCCCATCCCTCCCTTGGTTTTACGTTGTCATGTTTTGTCAGTTTGTTTTTACTTTAAGGTTTCGCACCACATCCCAACGTCATTGGAATTGGGGCTTTGTGGTTAAATTTTCAGTTTTGCGAAGGAAAAAAAAACACTTGCGCTTAATCCTTGAGCCATGGCCATATGAAAACATCTTATTGCCAAAGGCTGAATGTTATTTCCCCCCCCCACACACACACACACACACACACACACAAGTTACTTCATTTTCCGCAAATGTTTCGTTTTGTTTGCGTTTGTACGCAGATTGCGAAAGATGCCAAGGAGTGTGTGCAGGAGTGCGTGAGTGAGTTCATTAGCTTCATCACATCGGAGGCAAGCGAGCGTTGCCACCAGGAAAAGCGGAAGACCATCAATGGCGAGGACATCCTGTTTGCCATGTCCACGCTTGGCTTCGACATGTATGTGGAACCGCTGAAGCTGTACCTGCAGAAGTTCAGAGAGGTGAGTCCGTCAACCAGTGCCGTGAGCAAATCTATTATTTTACAAAACTTGAAGCTATTTTGTTTCAATTGCCACTCTATAGGTCAGAGCTGTTCTATTAAAAAAACCAAAAAACACCAACTTTGTTTTCGCGTTTGGTTGGATCCCTCAACATCGAAAATAAGCATCCTAAAATATTTCATGGTGTACACCCCTCTTCTCTGCTATGAACATAAAAATAAGCGGAGTTTTTATTTAGTAATGTAATTAATGTTAGTTAGTAGCCAGTGCGAGTCAGATGAAATATTAACAGAGGCTGCTGTAACACCAAAACCAGCCATTTGCATTTATTTACGCCTCCTAGTTGTTACTGGACATGTGACAAAAAGCGTTTTTCTCAAAGTAGGTGTTCTGAAGGCTTGCTTACTATATTGTTTTTTGTTTTTCTTGCCCCTTTTGTACACAGTCGCACAGCGCTTTCTAACCTCGCACTGCCGGCTATCAGTTGCAATTCGGGGTTCTTGGGAATCTTGCCCATTAATTTTGACAACGGCAGGCCTCCAAAATGGGGTCTAAAGATAAAAAACAAAGGGCATTAAACGTTACTAGAACATGCTCACTATGCGGCGGTAAAAACAAACTTCCTGGGAGGACCTCTGAGTAGACGCGTTTCCGTAGGTATGACTACCTGGTCTGCCTGCGAGTTGAAAGGGATTTCCCCTTGTGTTTCACGCGTTGCTTCTTCGTGTACCCTGGTTGTCTTTCCAGGCCATGAAGGGCGAGAAGGGGATTCCTGGGGTGTCCGGAGTGGGCGACGGCCTGGGCGAGGAGCTCACAGATGATACTTTTTGTAAGTATCCGCGCGAGCGAGGATCTGTGGCTGGCGTTTTGGAGTTCGCGCTCCGTTGTTTCGGCTTTGAGGCAAAAAAAAAAGCGTTTGAATTGATTTTTCGCCTGTCATCAGCAAATCCACTGCCGGCGGGGATCATCACAGCAGACGGACAACAGCAGAACGTCATGGTTTACACCACCTCATATCAACAGGTAAAGCCATCGCTGACGCACTGGCAGCTCTCAGCTGGATTGCCGTAAATTCCGGACTATAAGCCGCTACTTCCCCCCGCGCGCTGAACCTCGCGGCTTAAGCGACGACGCGGCTAATAGAAGGATTTTTTGGGGGCGGCGGAATTGAGTTCCGTCACATTAGACCGGTGCAATTGCCGAACGGGTTGAGGTGGACCAATGGAACGGTTGACGTTAAATCTAGCGCGCTCCCACTGAAAACCGGGGGGTGTACGACAACGTTCTTGCAGCCACTCGACCTCAGTCCGTCGCGCATTTAAGGTGGCGCTGGTCGTAGGGTGGGATGAAAGTGACGAGAGCGACGGCGAAAACGAGGCTGAGCAAACATCGGATGAAGCAATTTTTATTATTTATTATTATGCATTTGTTTTTGTTTCATTGTCTTTCGTTAAAGCCCGAGTAAATGGAGTTTGTTTCAATGTAGATGCCTGCGGCTTCTAGACGTGTGCAAAATATATATATATTTTTTAAATTCAGCGGGTGCGGCTTACATTTAGGTGCGCTTAATAGTCCGGAATTTACGGTAATCAAGAATAAGTCACACCGTTTCCAAAAAAAAAGGCTAACTTTTGCGCTTGTCCTTCAGATTCCCACCGTACAACAGATTCAATTTTCCTGACGAGGACTTGCTCCCAGCATGACCGCGGCGGCTCCACAACGGGCTCTCACTCCTCCGATGAGTCGAGACCCTGCCGTTGGGTTCGAAGTTACCAAACCGACAGGGAGGACGGAGGGCGGGGCGTCGGCGCCGACCCTCGTGTACAGACAAATCACTACCCGTTGAGTAGATTTAGTTGTGAGGGCATCGGGTGTTTTGGAGCGAATCCAAGGCAGCTGGGGAATTTGAGGCTTTATTTTAAAGGCTAGTCTTTTTTTCATGATTTAGTGGTGTAATTGGTTTTGTGCGTGTGTGTGTGTGCGTGTGTGTGTTAGTGCGTTGGCTTTTACGCTTCCTTTTTTCGTGGGGTGGGTGGGTAGTAGGGCGACATTTGGCATAGGACGCATATTTTCGAAGGTCTTCCCAGTGACCCCTGAGGGAGGCTTTGTTGTTACTGTCACATAACTTCACGCAACCCCTTTTGTAAGTAATTCACACGATTTACGTAATGTGCTTTGATGTCATGTAAATCCTTTGAATAAAAACTTGAGATGGACATTTTTAATCCATTTATTTATCCCATAAAACGGGAGCGTTCCTACGCGTCCATCCTCTCCTCTTGACTGTGCAATCTTAATTGTTTTTTTTTTTTTTTTTAAACATTCATTTTATATTAAACCCAGATATCGATGTACACCGCCACCTTGTGGTCTTCTCCATTATTGTATAAATGTACTCCTCAAGCTACGCCTCGCTAAGCTTTCTGAAATAGATTTGGTTTTGACAATAATAATAATAATAATATATAATGCTTCCCTGGTTAAAGCTAAAATTGAACATTGGTTAGATAATGCACAAGTGTACGGTCTATATCGGCGCTATTACAGTAGTCAGGATTCATTTGGAGTTCTGTGTCACGCCCGGGCACATATTTTAACAGTGAACGTGACTAACTGATCAAAATGTGATTGACAAATGCCGTGGTCTACCTCCTGCCGCTTTCGTTCCACGTTAGGCTACGGTACGATGTAAGATAGCCACCACCTGTGTCTAACGATCCCCATTGATAGTGGGTCGTGTCTCTCCATTTTTCATGCGACACCCAAGAGCAACCTTATTCCTTGACATTCACATAACCTTACCTAATACACAGAGTCGTTGCCCCTCCGGAATGTCCCCCACCCTGTCTTGTGTATCGCCAAGCTACTGGGACCGAAGGCCCCAATGGCCGTGTGGATGCTGAGAGGACGTCGCAAGGTACTCTGAATCCAATTGCCCAAATCCTAGCACATTGTGCAGAACGGTGACAAGGTCTCCGCGGGGTCGGATGACGGAACACTTCTCTACAAAATTGGGGGGACATGGTTGACGGGGAACGTTTTTTTTTCAAGCGCCTGTTCCACGTCGACACGCCAGAGGCGTCACAACGGGGCCGGCCAACGAGGCAATTGCCTAGGGCCGCGAGCTAGAAGGGTGCCCCCCCCCCCCAAAGACGACTGTTTACATTGGTCCACAGCCGCGACAACCTGAAAGCAACCTTAAATGACTTGCCATGAGGGGGCACCGCAATGACACGTTCAGGAACCCCCTTATGCGGGGGGGGGGGCATGGTACTTGTGCGCTGGCAAAAGCTTTGTTTTTTGTTTAGTTTTTTTTTTTTTTTTGCCTGGGCCCCCCCTCGCAGAGTGTCTTGGAACATCCCTAGTTGTCACACGACTCTTTCAATCAGAAAGGTACAAGGTGAAGCAATCTCTTTAGTTGAACGTAAATACCAGGTCTCCCTGTCCTCTGACCTATTCGCGCCTCTCCCCGATGTGTTCCTCTCCTACAACATTCTTGTTTGAATTCCTCTTCCACTTCACCTCCTCCTCCTTGTTTTTTTTTTTTTTTTTTCTCTTTTCCCACCTGCTCGATGTTTGGTACGACAAAAATTGCATCGTTACATCTGGCACCCAGAGAGAGATGTCATCTTAAAGAAAAAAGAAAAAAAAAGGTTCAGAAACTGTTTTTTGGGACACAAAGAAAGTGTGAAACAAAATGTGCCTCTGTGGAGCTGAAGCTGCCACACGGCGATGCAATTAAAATAAAAATGCAATGACATGTGAATTTCAAATGTCACTTGTCCTGTGGGGGGCCCCTTGCCGTTTCTCATTTCCTCTTATAGAAAGGCATAGATCGCCTGTTGCCTTTTTCCCCAGGAAGCTCCCGTCGACCGCTTCCTGCGCCACTCCCAGTCGGAGAATAAACAGCGCGCTTCAGGGTTTAGCTCCGACATCCCTTCACGGACAGACAGACAGACAGAGTCTCACAATAAATTGGCTGCACATCAGTCTTCTGTCTGATGAGCGACTCCCGAAAAAAGCCTCCAGCCTCCGCCTTTTCCTTTTCCTCCTTTTCAGTAGGTTTAGCCATGTGTCACTTCCTCCTCCCGCGCCGCCCGTTTCTTTTGTTTTCTATTTCAGATACTTTATAAATAGCAGAAGCGGTCTGGAGAAACTCAAAGGCGAAGCGCGAGTTTTCTCTGTGGATATTTTGTCAACTGCACGTTCTGGGAACATGGCAAGCGAGTCACGTGGCTATAGAAAAATGCGTTCAGGAAAATGGTCAGTGCTGCTCTTCCAGGCTGTGAATCGAATTTTTTTTTAATTTGTCCTGCGAGTGGCGCTAAAGAAACACTGGCTTATCAACCATTTTCAGCTTCCTCATTGCCGTTACTCTAACTTAACACTGTAATCGGAGTTGGGGGACAACAGGCTGGCCGGGTGCATGATGCGGGGGGGGGCCCGCGTTCGTCCGTTTCCAATTTCAGCATAAGACCCTATTTGTCCATGTGAGTCTTTCACTTTCATGACTTAACTCATGCACAAAGTTGGTGGGATTTGGTTTGTCTTCCGGGCACAATTGCTGCATTCCATGTTTCTGTACGGCTGCAGAATCATCTGCGGAGCGGGAATAGTACCGTTTGGTCATTTTAATCCCGAAAAAAGTGCCGAACGTTTTCACCCCCTTTGGCCTTCGAGGCAAAAATGACCCAAAACAGACATGGGGGGAAAAAAACGACATTTTCTCAACGTGAAATTGGATGACCAAAATGTTTGCCTTTGTTCATATTTTCATGTAAGCTGGTCAAAAACAAGCAAAAAAAAAAAGGTGCTAATTTGGTCTTGGGGTCAAAAGGACCCCACAGTCAAATGAAGTGGAAATCACAGCCACACCCCTCAAAATGTGAGAATGCTTTCGTTCTGGCTAATATCAATCGGACGGACTGCACTGCCTGCGACCGGATCGGACCCAAAATGGTGGCCCTATAGTGTCTTTCACCGTTTGAACCATTTAACAAATAAAACTGCCACCTTGCCTGTGTGCGTGCCCTTCCCGGGGTGCGTGGACGTGTGCTAGATGCCACGTGCGCAGCGCAAACAAACACAATAACAATACGTACAGTGTATATATTATATATGGGAGAGAGAGAGAGAGAGAGAGAGAGCGAGAGAGAGCGAAAGTGTGGCTGAGAACGCCGTCTGACTAAGAATGATATACTCTGCAGCCTGCACATGGAGCGTGGTCATAACAGTGATTACGACTATGGAGTGCAGCAGTGTCAGGTCTTGGTCCTGCTGTCCTTGGGTCAAAAGAGTGAGGACAGAGACAGGACAGAGAGGAGAGGAGGAAAAGCAGAGCATTAACGTTGATACAGAGAGAGAGAGAGAGAGAGAGAGGGAGGGCGAGAGAGAGGTTAAACAATGTTAAATTGTGGATTACAGTTAACATTTATAGATACATATATTGACATGCTGTCACTCAGATTTGACTCGGGTGACTTCAAACAAACGAATAAATAACGTCAAAGTTCTGAGTTACCAAAAATAAGTCGGCGCCTAGCGACTTATAGTGGTTTATGTTACTGCGATTTGTTCTTTCATTGCCGGTCGGCGTTGGTTTCATTTCCAACGACGGGAAGATGTCTGTTTCGGGCCCCCCCAGGCGATACGTGGCAGGTGTGGAAAAAGTCATTCATTTCACATTGAACATAACGCGCAATGGGCGCGTCTCTCGAGTCGCAGGCGTTTTCCCCCCGATTCTGTCGTGCAACGTTCGTTCGTGGACAATTCTCTTTCGTACGCATTTACGATCGGACACTGACAAGTGCGCCACTGAGTCCGGAGCACGGCGGGAGAAATGCCTGGTCTGCTGGAGATCCGACCGACAGCCCGCGGTGTCGGTCGGAGACGTGGCCGCGGAGCCGCACCGCAAGATAAGTCTGCACTCTGCCTGTCCTCTCCCAGGCCGACAGATATATCGGCCCGTCAGTTTCACCCCCTGCTGTCACTGATGACCCCCCTCTCCCCCCCCCCCCCCCGGCCCCCCCCCCCCCCCCCCGGAGCTCCTCGACCTTGCCAATATCTCGTGATTAGACCCAGCATCTGGAGAACGTTCCCCCAGGTCGCGCGCCGGCCTCGCCCCTCCCGTCCTTTTGCGCTCCTCCGAGCTTATCTGACCCGCTTCCTCCCCGTAACCCGCGACCCCTGGCTCCTCCCGGGCCCTTCTTGAGGGGGGGGGGGGGATGGGGCTTCTTGAGGGGGGGGGGGGGGATGGGGTCGGAGATAGTTGTGTGCTTGGAGAAAGGAGTACTTTACCTGGACACACACCGCCACACTGCCCCACTCAAATCGAAAAAAAAGAACCATTTCATCGTGGAATCGAGGGAAGACACTTGCGCACACATGCGGACGCGTGCGCGCGCTTGCGCTCTGGACTCAACCTCCAGATGCCGCTCCGCTTCGTACCAGGCTTCTGATAACAAAGTGTAGAGCGCTCCGCATGCCGCCATTGATCTCATGTCGGGTCTCCTCCCAAACTTGGCAACAACAACAACGACAACCCTCTTTCCTGATTAAAGGTTATTCTTCAACCATCGAACGTCCACCCGACACGGTAACACTCACTCCGGCAGCGGAACGCCACGATTCTGGTCCCGCCAGAAATGTTGAAGCGTTTTGGCAATGAGGGCGTGGCAGACGTTATAGATATCTCCTGGTTGAGGTGTTCTTCCTCGGGAAATTGCCTACTTACCCACCCACATTTCACCACCAAAAAGGGACCCCACGAACGTGCTCAGCGAAATGTCAATAAGTATCCTTCACGAAGGCTCCGGGGGGAGAAAAATAACCCAGACAGGCGGCGGGAGGGGGGGGGGGGCTCCGCTCGATACGTGATTGTTCTGTTTTTAAGCTAAACAAGAACGCGTTCATTAGCCATTATACCTCGCGCCAAAGACATTTTCGCAAAAGGCTATAGCATTCCTGAGCTATTAGCATTTAGTCTGACCTGTTTTTCTGTGCAGTGTGAAAGAGGGCCACAGCACGCCAAGCATTGCCATGGATACCGTTGCTATTCAGACTGACAGCTGTTTGACACGAGCTAATTAGCGATTCCACACACACACACACACGCACACACGCACGCGCCCAGCCGGTGCACTCGGCGCCCCTTCCTTCCACCGGCTTTTTGCGGGATAGCCAGCCGTGCGTTTCCTCATCTTCCATTGGCTGCAGCAGCAACGGACCGGGAAGGATCTGGCCACACGCCTCGGTGACGTGCTGACACGCAGCGGCAAGCGCATTTGTCAGCCCCCCCCCCCCCCAAGTAGCCTGGAGGCCAGCGGGAGAGCTGGTTTGTCCGAAAAACAAAGCCCTGGGCTCGCCGAGAACACTGTCACATTTCAAACGCGCTCTCACCACTCGGGTGCACATCCACTGACCAACAAACACTTGGTCACGTCCAGCTCCAATTAAATGAAAAATATCAAGTTGGTGACATGGGCGAACCTAGTGCAATGTGATCCTGGGGCCAGAGCAGGCAATGGAGAATCGTGCTGGCCAAGATTAAACCTAAACACGTTGAGATGGTTAGTGGCTGTTGTTGTCTGTGTGTAAATACATTTTTTAAAAAGTAGTTTTCCCTGGGCCCCTGGCCAAAGTGAGAAAGCGTGCACACGCACTTCATCCTTTGAGGTGGTGTCCAGAAGAACAATGTTAATTTTGTGAACAATCGGTGAACTTTTTTTTGTGTGTGTGTGGGGGGTGGGGGGGGAGTGGAACAAATCTGGACCGATGAGAAGAGACGGCATCCATTCCGCTTTGGATGCAACGTCTCCCATCTCCAGAAACCTGACATATTTTACTTCCGCAGTCATAATTGTAATTGTTGAGCACTGGCGACACCTGAAAGTCATTTTGCTGGGTTATTTCCACATTTAAAATGGGGACAGTAACGGCCTGAGCGCCACATTCAAGTCAACGCCAAATTCCATTTGTTTTTCGAAAAATGCATTCGCTCGCACATTGAGTGAAGTCTTGATCAGTTTTGGTGAGCATTGCATTTACCATGTTAGAGTGTAAAAATACAGTCAGAAACCATAAAAATGTATGGAGATGAAATGTTAAAGCCTCCCCCAGGTTATTGTCCTTTCACCTGGAACGTTAAAGCTTCTCAGGCGCAGGGGGATGTCTCCGCAGAGGAGTCGTTTGACCCCCGACTTCGGTCCTCACAGGGTATGCGCTTGACAAAAACAGACCGAAGGGGAAAGAACGTACACAAACCTCACGCAGGGAAAGGTGTGCGTGAGGGATCCTTCTGCGGACAGACGGAAGTGACATAGATGATGTACAGAGCAGATTCCCAACGTTCGTGAGGGCAAGAATGTCCAGTGTGTTGGTCGATGTTCCTCCAAAAGTGTCAGCGGTGTATATATGGGGGTAATATGGAGCCCATAGGGAAAACACAGTAAATCATTCGAGGGGTGGGGGGGGGGGGGGGGGGGGGAGA
>JAFBJU010000625.1:711766-774001 GCA_016785305.1 Colistium nudipinnis
GGGGGGTCGCTGGGGGGGGGCAGAAATGGTATTTCCCTGTGACTGGTACCGCGTCTGGCGAATTTCAGAGAGCTCCGCGGTAGTCTGAGAGAGGAGGTGAGATGTTTGAGGGCGAGCCGCGGGTGGGGGAGGAATACGCGCGCGGGGGATGTTATGCGTGTGGGAGAGGAGGACGGTTTTGGGGGGGGGAGCGAAAGTTTCAAGAATACCCAGAAGGTGCCAAGGAGGTTCCAGGGATACAGGGACAAGAATACACCCCGACATTCCCGGCATAGCCACCTGATTGTTAAGGCCCAGTGAGCCAAAGGCGACGCTATCTGAGTGGACCCGAACCACGAACCATTCCCACATGTTGGACACGAGAGGGGTTGCGGTTCAGGGCGGGCACTTTTCTGACGAGACGCGACCCGCACGCGCAACAGCGAGCCCCAGCGCTTGACGGCCGTGAAATGCCCTAAAATCTGCCCGTTCAGAAAATTCCTTTTTGATTGCCCGTATCGGGCTTTTTCAGGAGGTATTCTCACGAGGGACCTATTTATTTCTTTATTGTGGTATCAAAAAAGAAAGTGGAAAGGCTTTTTTGAGGTTTACCTACCGCCGTAGGTCATCGCTCCACGCCACAGCCGACCATGCCCCCTCACAACTAACTGACTATGTGGGTGCTCTAAAACATCCCATATTTATGTATATATATTTTTTATGCTTCTTCTTCTCCTTCCGAATTGCTGTGCATACCGCACCCCCTGTGATGGAGGACACGTCTCTCTCGTCCTCTCTGAGCGTTGTACGCCTGTCTCTCTGTTCTTCTTCTCGTCCTACCTCTCAAGCGCTTTGTGTCTATCTTTGGCTCCGGCATTACACTGACTCTAGGCTCCACCTATTCCGTGGTTTGTGCTTCACCTCGCTGTGCCCTCTCTCCCTGTCTTCATTCCGCAGGTACATATCAACCCAGGGAGAAAGGTCCCTGACCCACTTACATGATATGTGATTTTATTTTTTTTCTGCTCTGACTTTTCTTTCGTTCTCTCTCTCTCTCTGTCTCTCTCTCTCTCTCTTGCTTTTTTATAATTGTTTGTTGTGCAATGGGTACATGCAGCATCTATTGCACTTTTGTCCATCTTCGGAGAGGGATCCCTTACTTGCGGCTCTCCATGCGGTTTTGCCCTTTTACCCCCCCTGGTTTGTCAGAAAAACAAAGCCCTGGGCTCACCGAGAACCCTTTCACATTTCAAACGCGCTCTCACCACTCGGGTGCCCATCCACTGACCAACAAACACTTGGTCACGTCCAGCTCCAATTAAATGAAAAATATGAAGTTGGTGACATGGGCGAACCTAGTGCACTGTGATCCTGGGGCCAGAGCAGGCAATGGAGAATCGTGCTGGCCAAGATTAAACCTAAACACGTTGAGATGGTTAGTGGCTGTTGTTGTCTGTGTGTAAATACATTTTTTAAAAAGTAGTTTTCCCTGGGCCCCTGGCCAAAGTGAGAAAGCGTGCACACGCACTTCATCCTTTGGGGTGGTGTCCAGAAGAACAATGTTAATTTTGTGAACAATCTGTGAACTTATTTTTGTGTGTGTGTGTGTGGGGTGTGGAAAAAATCTGGACCGATGAGAAGAGACGCCATCATTCCGCTTTGGATGCAAAGTCTCCCATCTCCAGAAACCTGACATTTTTATTTTATTTATCATATATCATAATTGTAAATTTTGAGCGCTGGCGACACCTGAAAGTCATTTTCTCTCTCTCTCTGTCTCTCTCTCTCTCTCTTGCTTTTTTATAATTGTTTGTTGTGCAATTGGTACATACAGCATCTATTGCACTTTTGTCCATCTTCGGAGAGGGATCCCTTACTTGCGGCTCTCCATGCGGTTTTGCCCTTTTACGCCCCCCCCCCGTTAAAAGGTTTCTTTTGGCAGTTTATATCGCAGCCTGTACAGATTGTAAAACCCTATGAGGCAACTTCTTATTTGTAAACATGGACTATATAAATACACACACCGACGGTTGATTACACGACAATCCTTATCAATATTGGTATGACTCTTCGAGATAATCGCTTGCTCTTCAATATACCCTTGGCTCTGTATGACGTGAAGATAAGCTAGGAGTTTATTCATCCAGAGGGAAATCGTTTTCTTTTTTTTTTGTTTTTTTTTGCCAGAGTACAAGAAAACAACACAAATACAAGAAAGAACTAAAGACTGGTACAAAGAGTGCAAAGAGCGAGTAGAAAAAGAAAAAAAGAAAGAAAATAAATAAATAATTATCAATTAAATATTAGAACATTAGATGATGATGTTTATTTTCTGTTTACGTGCACTGGAATATACTGTAGACACCTCTCTTGTGGCTTTCATAGGATTCTGCAGTTTCTCCTGGTTAAATTTTTTTTTTTTTTGGCAGCTTTTTCCTTTTGGGCAGATAATGTTGTGCCCGAGACGTATTGTGAGACCCTTTGTGGCAAACCCTTTTTGTTTTTTGTTGTGAACTTGTGCTGAACAAATAAACGTTGAGCCTGCATTCATGAATTGCGAATTATTCAGCAAAGAGACCTTCTAGTATGTTAGTATGGTGAAAAGCTCCTGTGCAAATGTGCATTTCATTTCCACTGTTCAAAGAGGACCTGACGAGTCTTGAGTTAATATGTCTGTCTTTTACATGCAATAAATGAATCAAATCTATTGTGCGGTAGGTAGCTTCTGGAACGGGGTAGGTTGGGGCCTACCCCGTAGTTTGGGATGATTTCTAAAAAGTGCAAAGATTAAGCAGGTGTGCAAGACCCTGATCATGCTTTTTGCAGCTTTCATTTAAAAACTAAAAAAAAAATATATATATACTTCTGAGTATATTATAAGGAAAAGCAATGTCCCACTGTCCTGACCTCATACTCCCAACTTGGTGCATTCCAGTGACAGCCCAGTAGCACAATTGGGCACAATTATGCACCGGGCCAAGATGGTTGAAAACTTATTTTGTGGTTTCAGTGGCTTTGATTGGCTCTGTGTATTTACAAGGACGACATTGAATCCCTCGTCTACATGGCGAATAATGAAGTCTGGCTATCAAAGGATACAGGGCCAGAACACGGAGAGAAAATCTTTTCACATCTCTATGCCCCAGATTCTTTGGGGGGGGGGGGGGGGATGCTGAATCCAATCCAAGCGGACACTGGGTACAAGGCGGAGCACGCCCTGGACAGGACACGCAGACAAAGGGAGAGTCCACGGAGAAAAAGGAACCGTCCGAACCGGGAGCCAGAACCTGCTCGCTTTGAGACATTCGCGCGGACCACTGTGACACCCCAAGACGGAGCATTGGCCACGGGAAAATGTCCGCGTGTGTCCGTGTGCCATTTGGTGGTGCGAGCGCATTTTTGTGACTGAATCCAAACAGACCTTTCCCCATAGCCAAACACACGGGCGTTCCCGTGAATTCTTACTTGTTTCCTCGAATAATTGGCCATTTTCGGGGGGGAACGTATCAAAGCCAGGGGAACGCATTGTCTCGGAGCTTCCTTTGTTATTGAAAGTGTCCCAGCGGCAGATAGCGCAAAGCTATGGGATTGGACTGTGCTGGGTCTGCCCCTGCTCTGTCACGATAAAGGAGGCAGGGACAGCTCGGGGGGTCTACCACCCTACCCCAGTGCTCCCACACTGGCTCCCAACACACTGCTTGAGGTAGGACTGCACAATACAGCAGTAAGCCGCCAAGGGAGAGAAAAGGGGGGGGGTGGGCGTTGAGAGACGCCGAGCCACACCAGCGCAGCCAAGGAAACCATAGAAACACTCCTCTACCAAATCCCCAACTCAGCCTGGAAAAAGGGGGAAAAAAGAAGCAGTTAGAGACGAACAAAAGCATTCTCGGCTTTCGGGGAGAGCGGCGAAGATAATAAGCCACACTCTGCGCAGGAGCACTTTGCGCGAACATACGAACCCAGCGCGAAGCGACGCGGCGGGACGGTTGATCGTCGGCTCCGTGATAAAAGACCGCGGGATTGCATGAATGTGACATGCGTTCGGGAGAAGAACCGAGCAGGAACGGGAGAAAAGGGACCATGAAGGTCGCGTGGCTACTGCTTTCGCTCAGTGAGTCCTTTTTCTATTTTTTTTTCAATTGTTTTATGAATAACTGTACACCTGTGGGTGGCTCTTCGCGGCCCTAACCCCGGGAGTGCGTCGACGGGCCGTTGCATATTTTGTGCATGGACCGGAAAGTTTTGTCTGCGACGTTTGATTCATTTACCCTGATAAATCTCTGTCAAGCATCGTCTCATTGGAGGGAAAGTGCTGGAGCCTCGGTGCTGCAGCATCACTTTTGAGCTGCGGTGCGTGATAGAAATATGAACTACAGACGTTCCATTTGATTAGGTCTGATCATTGTGGGGCCCCAATTGGATGAGCATTACCATCCTTTGCTTAGCGTTTAGTACATTTCCAGTGCAATAATGTAAACGATTCATCAAAATCTTTCCTTATTATAACAACAATATTATCATGAGGGCTTTCGGTAAATCCTCGGCCAGAGAAGTGGCCCCTGTAACCTCTCCTCGCGGTTTGTAGTTGTTTATCTTTTCTCGCTATTTCTTTTTTCTCGTTCATGTTAGGATATGCTATCTTGCCACGCTCATGGATGCTCACCGGGATCAAAATCTTTTTGTTTCATTATTTCAAAAAATAAGGAGTAACTTGAATATTTCGCTCATTTCACTGTGGCCGGCTCACGATTTCCCAGGGTTGTTTGTTAACAATTTGGTTGTGCTATAGCGGGTTCATGTTAGCACAAGACAATACAAATACCATGTGCAAAGTAGACGTTCTCACCGTGAAAAAGAGAGGGGAGCTTTTCAATAAACAAAAAGTCATACTTTTTTACTCAGTCCAAGGACAAACACCGCAGCTCTTTAAAGGAAAACGAAAAAGTCTCCAGTAAAACGAGAAAAAAAAAGAGTACCAAATCTAAAACGTCTCCTTGGTGCCTTAACTAATTCCCAAATAGAGGAGGGCACTCGACAGCTCCCGCTCTGTTTAAGAAAGCCGAAGTCCCATATTTGCTGTTCAAAAGTGTTGTGCGGGGCCTTCCGAGGGCCTACTCCCACACAATACAGATGCAAACGCATACATTCCAGAGACAGGAGGCCGAAAAGTGAAGTGTGCCCAAGCCCCCTCCCTGGCTGAGGGGCAAGGCAAGAGTTTATCTTTCATTTTGCACCTGTCGCCCTCTCGCCACCATAGCAGGTGTGTGGGAGTCTGGCACATAATCCACCCAAAATACACATCATTTGCCGACTCCATTTTGGATTTAGTACGAGTTCAACTACAGAAGTTAATAAGTGAATTTTAAGGGTGCTGATTATTGTTTTTTTTTTATGTATTTATAAAACTGTGCTAGCTGTTCCCCTGTTCTTGGCCTCTTTTTATTCTATCTATATATGTATTTTTACATGGACAATGCATATTAATGAACATCAATGTACATACGTCGGAGTTCGCCAACTGACTAGTTCTCATCTACTGAGCAATCAGATCAAATTGAAGTTGCAACAACAATATGGACATACAGTTTCTAAAAAAAATCAAGCTTAATGTCCCGTGTCACAGGGTTCCATTATCATCACGTAATAATGTGCCTGCCCTAAAACATTTATTAAGGACCCTCAAAGACCCATCGAAATTGGCACATACAGGATCCTAATAATCCTAATAATTATATCTCAGAGTACTTCAATGAAGGAAAGACTGTTTTGTGTAAAAGGGGACATTCATGGTGAAAACACAATGCCACCAGTTCCGCGTAGAGAGCTTTGAGTTTCCTCTTGTGGTTTTTAGAGCCTGAAACTTACATTTCCTTGTTAAATCTCACAGCTCTAATAATATATATATATATATATATATATATTTTTTTTTTTTTCCAGCTGTCGTTTTCGAGTAAAGAGAGCTATACCACATCCACATACCTACTCAGGATGAATATAATGAATACAATGCGCATTGTTTTATTTGCAATTTCAACACGACTACTTGTTGCATTGATTAAAGGGGATGATTCGGTCGCTTACTCATTAAGCACCTCAAGGAGTGACAGGGGAACACAGTGTTTTCGGGCGGGCACTGATATGAAAGTCAAATTTTGTTTTGGGAGAAAAAGTTGAAGAAGAAGCGTGAGCTCCGTCCACCCGTTCCTTATAAATCCCGCTGATCCGCTGAGTGTCTCGGAGGGAGCCGGGGCCAACCCCAGTTGACTTTTGAGTCAGAGGCAGGGCGCGCCCTGGGCCGACTCTCCGGAACGTCACGGGCGGCGCGCGACGCGCAGTTCAACGTGTCAAACGGTCAGTGCATGATTTCCCAGGAAGTCCCGTCACGAAATATTGTTTTCATTCGCCACACGGCGTGTTCTTTTTTTTTTTTTTCCACCCCTCAACAACCGCAGAAGTGAGAAGTGACACTGCGCAGCTCCAACCTCCAGATGCAGTGGATGTTGTTTTTAAAAGGCCAAGCGTGGCGAGCGCGGACTCATGTTTCTCTCTCTCGGGGGGTGGGGGGGGGGGGGGGGGGGGGGGGGGGGCAACCTTGTGCTCTTCTGTAAAGCCGAGTTTTTCATCAACGTCTGATGCCGCAGATAAAGAGCTGCTCGCCCTTCGCCTCAACTGTAACCTCGCACTCCCTCTCTCTGCCCTGCGCGCTATGCTGCACACCCCGGTGCCCATTAATTAGGCCGGTGGCTGGTACCGTCGTGGACCTTCACTCCCCCCTTCTCCTTTCGTACCGAGCCTTATCGTTCCTCTCCTCCCGATATACTCTCCGCCTTGTTTTCTCAGCAGTCTTTTCACCCGCCTCACCATTTTGCCTGGGCCCCCCTCCTGCCTTTAAATATGTGTGTGTGTGTGTGTGTGTGTGTGTGTGTGTGTGTGTGTGTGTGTGTGTGTGTGTGTGTGTGTGTGTGTGTGTGTGTGTGTGTGTGTAAAGGAGGCAAAGATAAGTAGCATACCTAAGCACTAAAGCCTTAATGATACTCCCTTTGCGGACAGCTGTGGACACCTCATTCTTATTACATGCAATTCTTGCGTGCGTTTATTTTGGATAAGCTGAGCCTTAAATCCTCCCTCCGATGCACAGGAAGGTGCCAGTCTCTCCAGTATTTTTTGGACCAAAACATTTTTGGTCTTTTTGGGTTACTCGTTCATGGAAACATTCATCCGTTCTTTCGTTGTCGTTGCGACCATGGATGAGATTCGATATTTTAGCGATTCAGATTCAAATGACCTGTAGAGGAAGTTCTGTGGAGGACTATAATGACGACCTTCTTCAAATGTACCTTTCGGGCCAAGGTCTGACCATAGGCATACCATGAGCATTTAGCTAACAGATCAGGGACTCATAGGTCTTCTTCAATGATCAAAGAAGAGGGTTCAATAACCTTCATCAAACAACTCATTCCAGACTCCTTAGTTTGTTATGATATGATTTTTTTTTTTTGGTGTCTTCCCGTTTTGGCTAACCGAATCTTCCTTCGCTGTCTTCTTTTTGCGCAGCCGAGGCGGAACGCCCGTCTTTTCCGAACGTACCGACCCGTATCGACAAATGACTGCCGCACATGCTGCCTTCTGCCTTTCCATTCTATCCCTCTTTCAGTCTCGCCGGCCGCTCCCTCTCTCTTCGAGTGGTAAAGGCACGACGAAGGTCAAGCTGTCCGATGTGAGAAGGGTGTTTGGGCAGGGCCGCCTCAGCTCAGGCCATCTTGCCCGACCTGTTCTGTGCGGGGCGAAGAGCAAATGGATACTGGGGGTCTGCGTGCCAGACCTAGCATATGTTTGTTCCAGGATCAAAGATATGTCCTGCAAGAAATCCTGGACTTGTATGATAGACTTCTTCAGCAAAGGCCAAAGGGCGGGGGGGTTAACTGTCTTGTTGGGTGGGTCCATTGGCTTTGGTTGTGGTTTTGGTTGCTTCGGAATGAAGATACATGTTTTGTCTCCCAATCGCACGGAGAGGTACCTGGAAAGTCTCCAGACCCGACAACAACAGTAATGTGGCCGTTTCAGTTCTTGTGGGGAGACGCAGCTTTATCACATCTATCGCAATGACTCCTTATATATTTTCGATTTTTTTTTCGGGTCCATTTCGGGTCCAGTCTCACCGATCATACGTTTTCTGTTTTATCACCAATCAGTCAAATAATGTCGTGCACAAAAATGGTGTATTTTTAGGTTTTGGGATTCAAATAATAAGAATTGATACCTGTAATGAGATCATGTCAAATTGAGTTTTTTTTCTTTTTTTTTCTCCATATTATACAACAGCTACCCGTTTCCGATTTTTGAAATACTGGACTTAGGATTTCCTGAATTCAATGCAAATTCCATAAATACTTAGTTAGTGTTTGACCCACGCAGGGGCAGCAGGCGCAGGGGAGAAAGAATCGGTCAATCATTGCTCACGCCACAAGATAAAAGATAAGGACCACCGCGAGTCATGAAAAAGGACAGCGGGGTGGGTTCTCACGCTGTCTTCCCCCCATGCAGCTCTGCTGCCTGAACCTACTCCGATTTAACAGAGGAAGTGGCAAAAGCAGAATGCAATTTAAGAACCTGTTTTCCAAAACGCTCCCAATTTGCTTTGCGCTCCTCTGCCAGCGTACCGCACTGAGTTATTATGCCGCCGCTACAGTTGACCACGAGCGCGTTGACTGTTCGGAACAGTTGACACGCGTAGCATGAATTGCGTTCTTCTATTATTGAAAAAAATAAATAAAATACAATTGCGTACGTAAGGGTGACACGTAAGGAAACCTGAAAAGCAAACATAAATAGAGAACAAAGGTATGCATCTGGCTTTGACAGTTTTCTCGTCAACTTTTGGGACGGGATTGCTTTCAGAATCCGTTCAGGATAATCAGTTAGTCAGAGACAATTCCATTCAAGAACTGATGTGGATTCATAGCCACGCTACATGTAGTCACGTCATCCATAATGTTGATTATTGCAGCCCTACTATCGATCTCTTTTTGCGCTGCTGAAGTCGAGGCGTCCGGGCCGCTTCGCTCACCTCCGCTGGACTTTTTCACCGTAAGACTCGGCCTCAGCGCCTCGCCGCCTTCTCCTCCCCTATTTATATGGAGCCGGACAGGATGCAGCACACAATGGGTTGTGAGCACCCCACCCACGGCCACCGCCAGCACGCCATCCTCGCCTGACTTCACGCTCACAAAAACAATGACCTCACCCCACGGCCAGGTGTTCTGACCTCCGAACACCTACGTGGCCACCACCAATAAAGTGTGTGTGGGGGGGGGGGGCAAAGGGGGGGGGGGGGGGGGGGGGGGGGGGCAAAATCATTGAAAAAATCGTGTTCGTGTATTCGTCTATTATTTCCTCGAATGAGCCAAAATCCCATCATAGACCACCTTGGATGTGCACGTCGGGTCGTCCCTGACTTCACGCTCACAAAAACAATGACCTCACCCCACGGCCAGGTGTTCTGACCTCCGAACACCTACGTGGCCACCACCAATAAAGTGTGTGTGGGGGGGGGGGGGCAAAATCATTGAAAAAATCGTGTTCGTGTATTCGTCTATTATTTCCTCGAATGAGCCAAAATCCCATCATAGACCACCTTGGATGTGCACGTCGGGTCGTCGATGGCGGTGTTAGTGTTCAAATTCGGACGTTCAGAAACCCCCGGGTCTTTTCCTGTTTTCGCTCATTGGACAGAAAGTCGCAAGAACCAGAAGAGAGCCGGCGTCGCTGGAGCGGAACACACGGCGGAAACACGTCGCCCGCAGCTTGTCGCGCATCAAGCGTCCACGAGCGCGTCGCCGGTGCCCCCTTGACTTGTGGGGCTGTGGGCCCGTCAAGCAGCGTTGCGGCGGCATTTTGGGACATGTGGGAAAAAAACGTTTCGATCTTGGGCAATCGCGCGAACGCTTTCAAGCCGACCTGACCACACACATGTGTTCACTGTTCGGACATATGTGTATGCAGGTGCCTGAAAGGTTTCCCCTGAAGCCCCAGCTTCTTGGAGAAACCTGAGCTATCAGTGGTCCCGCATTTTACAACTCATTAGCCCCAAAATCCTTCAGGCTCCCTCCCACCCTTAAATGTTCCCTTAAATCAGCGCTAAGCAGATACTCGTGAGTCCTTAGGGCAGTGCGATGGTGCAGCGCTTCGCAGGTTTCGTAAGTCAGGCAGGAAGCTGTGACGTAGGGGGTGGCAGTGCCAAACATTTCTAATCGTGCCTTAATTCCAGCTGGGCAAGTTCATCCAATTGGTTCCCAAGCCTTTTCGTTGGGAGTAAAACAAAAAAAAAAAAGGTATTCAAATAAAGCTATTATTATTCCTCCATCTGGAGTTATTCTCCGTGTTATCTATAATTATGGTGTGTTGTCTGCCGTTGAAATCAATCAAGCTGTCTGCGAGTTGTAGTTTCCATTTCCCCGAGACACAGCCATCCCCCTGTACATGTGCGACCCCTGCTGACCTGAACGGTCGCGGACATATCCGCGACCGGTCAGGTCAGCAGTGGCTGCACGCCTGTTCCTTTCCGAATGTGTGTGTGTTTTTTTTTTAACCTCATTCATAAAAATAACTCCGTCCGGGGGCCACGCTCACGCTGGGGTTTCAGTGAGGGAAAAAGAGACAGCTTGCAGCCAACAACCGAGGACGTCCAGCGTCCCGCAGTTAGAGGCCCAAAATAACATTTTGCATGCTCCTGAGCCGTTCGTTTACTTCTTCTACAAATACCGCCGCACATGGACTATTTTTTTGAAGCCACTAGTATTGCCCCCGCACGACCAATAAAACGCAATTGATGTGCTGTAGATTGAATTAGATGAGATGTAGCGTCTGACTGATATTTCCCTTGGTTTTGGATTTGGTCTCCTTCTCACGTCGCCCATTTGGTGCTCTCCGTGTCGTCTCCTCCTCAGGCTTCCTGTTTCGCGGCGTCAGCTCAGATGTCGTCGCCGCCTCCTCCGGGGCACCGGCTACCAGCGGTGGAAGCAAAAATGGGACCGAGCCGACCGTGCAGAATAGAACCGAGTCAGGCGCGGTGCCGGTCGGCGGCGGCGCCGCTACACCAGCGGCGCCGCCACCACCGACCACTGCGGCGTCCGGCGCAGAAACGACGGCGAGAAATGGGAATGCAGGGACCCGAGTTGCCGCCCAGACGCCGCCGCAACAACCCATCACAACCAACCCATCGGCCTCTAAAATTGGCATACCGAGCGCCCCTCCATCTGTTGCCAATCCCGCTGTTACTTTAAGCACCCCCAAGGCCCCGGTCCCAGTCACAACAGTTGCTATGGCAGTCACCGTAGCGAAATCCGCCGCAACAGCTGCCGCGACTACAACAGGGGCTCCAGCGGCTCCAGCGGCTCCAGCGGCTCCAACGGCTCCAGCGGCTCCAGCGGCTCCAGCTACAACCGCTGTGGGATTGCGCAGCACTGCCAAAGGGCAGACACTTGGATCCGTTGCGCCAAATAAAACCGCCTGGACCAAGCCCTCTGTGGTGCCGACAGGAAAGCCAAACCCCCCGGAGGCATCAAACGTCCCCACGGTGTCAACCGATGCCACGGGAGGGCGACAGGCGACGACTCATCTCGCCGTCATGACTACGGCGACCAAAGGGGGTGAGTTTCTCTTGGTTTGGATTTCCCACGTTCCAGCATGAATGATTGATAGATGTGATCGACACTGATTGATATGTGGTTAGTCTTAGTGAACTTCATCCTTGCTCTGACTTCCATTGCTCTCTCTCTCTCTCTCTCTCTCTCTCTCTCTCTGTCTTTCTCTTCTCATAAATAATGGAAAATTGTTATTGTTACGTTGATTCGCTCTGTACATGCAGCATCTTCTCCACATTCTGGGAGAGGGACGCGGAGAACGTCATGTGTCGTAAAGACCGCGAAGCCCTATGAGGCAAATGATTGTTTACGGGTGTGAGCTTAACAAATAATATTTTAATATTTGATATTCATTGGGATGGGATCCACTTCTAAAGGACCAGAGGAAGTGGAGTGTATACAGGGCCGGCCCTGGCAATGTTGGATCCCCAATAGGCTTGATTTTAGGTTAGCACATCCCCATGAGGTAGTTCATGTTTCCGAAACTTAAATGCAAAAACACACAAATATTAAATAGAATATGTTCTAAAATCATAAAACTACAAATGAAATGACGATGATACTGAGGCTAAAGCAGGGTACGGCACAAGGCTATCATGTGATTGACATCTGTCAAACAATATGGACAGTGAAGAGAACAGCACTAATAAAATACTGACTTTTTTTTTTTAGAAACGTCTATTATTGAACAAATTCTGTGGATTAAAAAAAAAAAAAAAAAAAGGAAAAACCTTCACAGGTGGAGGTATTTTTCCAATGTCACATTAAAAGAGTGGCTCAGGAGTAAAATGTGACTCCTGTAATATATTTCTACGGGTATTACCACCAAGTACGCGTTAGACGCGCACCCCCTTTGGTGTTTCCAAGTAGCCGTTGTTATAGTAAAGCTCATATCCATTCATTTCATTCATAACTATGGAAATGGAGAAAAAAGCTAAATTGCAACTTCCATTTGTGATCACTTGTTGCACCGTTGTTTAAATCAACTTTCTTTTGCCTCATAAATCCTCCCCCGATTTTTGACTGAACTTACTGTTTTCAGTGAAATTCATATACAGTACGACGTATTTGCTAACCATTTCTAACATTGAAGTAGCCGAGTAAGGCCGGTATAGAGATAGTAGCGGTAATTACCGACAAATTCTGGCTAAATAATCGGTGTTATTTAGCGATGCCGTGAAAGGCCTCAGAAGGGGTTGTATCACGATCTAGGGGTGTTTATCATTGCGGTGTTATTTCCTGTCAAAAATGCAGAAACAACGACGACGACAAGCGCAAGAAATGAGCGGACGACCGCGCAACCCAGCCAGAGGCCATGGACCCCCGGTACCCGTCCCACTCCGGCTTCGGCGGGATCTCTGGCGCCCGAGAGTCGAGGAGCGCAAACGTCCCCGCGGACGCCCGTCGCCGACTCCACAGCCGCCAACACCGCCGCCAACACAGCACCCCAGCCAAATATATTTCAGGTAAAAAAAAAACAAAAAAAAAACGAGTCGCGCGCTTGCTCGCCTTATGCCTAGCGCGCGTGCGTGCGTGCGTACGACGGAAATGACTAAATCGACAGGATTGATGACGGCTTATGACTGACGCGCTGTTTTTTTTTTTTCTCTCTTTTTCCGCAGTATTCTCTTAACAGCAAACACGAGGTAAGGGTCTGGCTCGAATATTATTACTTCTGCTTCAGACGGTCAGTCTACTATTTACTATCTGTGCTGCAAGTCTGCGAAGAGAGTTTATGGTCAAATGCATGATAATAATGATTGTCCAATTGGAAGAAAAAAAAACATAGATATGACATGCCCATTTCTATATATTTTTAAGACATACTGTGGGTATACCTGCGGCCTGAAATCGGGCCCCTGTGAGCCGTCTGTTAAAACGCAGCCGCCGAAGAAGCGCCGGCGCTCTGCTCCCTCGATCATCCCGCAACCGCGCCTTCATTCCTCGCTCTATCCTCCCGGCCCCCCGCGTGCACAACAAATGCGATGTGCCGCTGGGCAGAGCAGCGGCGGTGCGCCATGAATGGACTGTATATGTGTGCGGAGTTGAAATACGAAAAGGCCGGCTAACATCTTATGGCCCTGTAATTTGGGAAAAAAAAAAAAAAAATCAACCTATAATAACTAGTTCATGACATTTTCCGGTGGAAATCTTCCAAAAAACAAGAACTGAGACGACTTCCCCCAGCATGTCGGGGACTGTGGGTGGATCTCCGGCTGTGTGTTTCCAGCGGCACAGGAAGCAGTGAAGTCTGCCTTCCTGCCTTTCACTAGCTTCCTCCGTTCCCACACCTCTTTCATAGGCTGACGCTTATTATGTGAGTGGCTCCGCAGCTGCGCCCTCCATAATAGATCAGACATAATCCTCTCATCGCAGCACAGGAAGATGTGGTTTCAGTGGGGACCTCTGACCTTCCCGTCAGTCACTTCCTGACAGTGCTATGCTGCCTGCAATGTTGGGGCCGATTCGGTCCAGTAGAGGCTTGTTGATTGCTTTCAGCGCCTCGATTATTTATTGGAAAGTAAGATATATGTGAGGATGGACTGTGCTGATGGATTTATTACCGTTTATATCTAGCTTTTTACAGACATGTTATTGTACCTTCAGGGAGTGGAAGATAAGGAACTGGTGGAGGTGTGCAAGAGGCTGATGGCAAATTTGCAAGACGGAAACTGCACCCTGATATGGAGCCACAAAAATGGCAAGGTACAGTTTGACTGCGCGGAGATAAATGGCAAAGGTAAGGCACCCCCCTTCCGTCGTAAGAAAAATTTACGTTTATTGGGTAAAATACACGTTTTAAATGTGTGACAACAAATGCATGCTACTTTCACTTACAGTGAAAACCAGCCTCACAACCCAGTATTTTGAAGAAGTCTCCAAGGTAAGGCCTGGGAAATGGATATATGTAATTGGTGCCACAATTTCGGCGCAATTCTTTTTCACTTTTAAAGCAGGACGCGAATGGGTCTTTGAATGACTTATCTTTTTGTGTTTTCCACTTCAAGAAACCCCCTGATAATAAAACGCTCATCGCCATCCTAGCCTCCTGTGGAGCTCTGCTTATCATGATCTTTATCCTCGCCATCTGTGCCTCCCACCACCGCAGACCATACAATGAGAACCAGGTTGGTGGTCCACATCCTTTCTGTTTCTGTTGTTTTGAAATAGACCCCCGGATCATCAAGTGGTGTGTCGCTCACTTTAGAAACCTTCAAAATACTACAGTGGTAAAGTTGATATTGACGTCGCTGAATGATCTCCTAAAAAACAACGAAAAAAAAAAACACTTTAAATTGTGACCCAATCCTATTCATCTCCTGCAGCAGCACCTCACGGAGGAGCTCCACACGGTGGAGAATGGTTACCACGACAACCCCACGCTGGAGGTGATGGAGGTTCAGCCGGAGATGCAGGAGAAGAAGGTGGCGCTGAACGGAGAGTTCAACGACAGCTGGATCGTCCCCATTGACAACCTGCTGAAGGAAGACATAGCCGATGAGGAGGACACCCATCTGTAGACATGAGCAAGGCCAAGGAACAAATGAGGAGAGTCAGACAGAACCGGCCAGTTCCAGCCCAAAACAAAACACATTCACTCCCATTTTGTCTGCAAAACAGGAATGAGGCTCAAAAATCCTACGCTGTGGAAGAAGAAACAAATCAGCCATGGCATGACCTTAATACTTAATCGACAGCTGCATAATCGTATGGGCACTGGAACACCTGAAAACGAAACATTTTCATAGACCGCGGAACAGAGACGCTGCTCAAGGCAGGTGAGCCTCGGGCGACACACAATGAGGGCCGGCCCTAATCTGAAACGCCACATTTTGAAACAGAAGGGGACATACCAAACGCGTATTTCATCCGACGTTCCATAAACGAAAGCTGGCGTGATTACACACAGCAGTCAAGAACACTTAGGGAACCGCAGCGATTCGTCACTTGATCAATTTGTTCCTTGAAAGACGACGGGGATATTAACGCAAATATATACACATAATATTCACTTTTCTCTCGAGCCCACATATGCCTTGGTCTGGACCGTGTAGTCAGACAACGCAAGCCTTTCGAATGTCGAAACGTTGACGAGGATAATAATCATTATTTGAAGTCTTGACTACCTGGCCTTCCATATTGGAGGAGACATTGTGCTTTGCCGTCTTTCGTCCTATGCTTAAGGATATCACCTCAGTTAGTCATGATCAATTGTAGTCACCAAATAACGGCAAAATCTTGACATTGCTTGACAAATGGGGAAGAAACACGAGGAGCCAGGTGATCACAGAGGACAGGTGGTCAAAAACCCAACGGTCCATTTCGAACAATATATAGAACTCTGGGCTTGGAGATGGAGGACGGGAAATGAAGCCCAGCTGAAACGTGGATAATTAGGGGAAACGATGCAATGTGCGCCTCGGGTCAGGGCAACAGGTCAAAGTTGAACTTGTTTCTCAAGAGAAATCCGACATGCACCGCAGCACGGGTTGAAAATATGGCATGGGACACGATTAGGAAAAAAAGAAGAAGAAATCCAACTTTAAATGTGATCAATTCCAAATGTCATTCAGAAGAAATAAAAATATAGTCACTCAACTCAGCACAATAGGACAATAGGGCTTATGGTTGGCGCCGCAAAAAAGGACCGGCTTCACACTTCTTACCTGTCGCTCGTGTAAACCATTCCATTTCGACGTGCCTTGGAGGAGTAGACACAGCCAAAGAGAGATCTTGTCTTCAAATCAGCTGAAATAGGAAGATAAATATTGGTTGCCGTTTGTCATTTATTTTTATGGCCCGAGGGGTTTATTTTCCACACTGGGGAGATTGTCTCAATTTTAAGTGACGGAAGATGTCATGTTCCTCTGTCAAGGTCTCATACAGGTAAGTTTTCTGTTCATCCTCGTTCCCATTTTTGTTGTGTTACGCTTGGTAAGGCCGATTGTCGGACTGCTTGTGTTTTTTCTCGCCACGTCGTACTGCGCAATACATACCACGCTCAGGTTGTGACAATATATCCATTATCTATCGACACCCCATCGTTTTTTTTTTTCAGAAGCCACATACAAGGACAATTGCCGCGGCTTTCGAACTCAGTAGACCCAAAAAGGCATTTGGGGTTCACATTAAAAACCTTACCTTAACCCTTTTTTTGAAATACATTTTATGTATCATTTTGGTTTCATTGGAAAGCACACTTCCCTTTAAGCCAAGTCAAATGTTAATATATACTGTATTTACCTCCACTCCAATCTATTTAAAAGTCAGCCCTTCACCAGAGGCACTCCCGTTCCACCTTTGTATGCGTGCGTGTCTTTCACTTTCATTTAGAGCGTTGCCGTTTTCACCAAAGTACCTTGGCCAATATTTGATGTATTTATGGTTTGTTTGCTGCAGAAGGCAAACAGCAGGGGTCTGACACACTGGAAGCTGTAAATTGCCAACCGCTTTGGCGGGCATATCCAAACTTGCAAATAAAGGAAGTGTTTTTCCACTTTGAATGTGCTTTTTTTTTTTTCTTTACATCTATCTGTCAGTAATACCTATACCTGGCTACGGGGGACAGGGTGGAGCGTGTTGAACCAATGAGGCATCAGATAAGAAAACCTTGGTTCTTTATATAAATGACATACAAGGCAACGCGATGAGGCTTTTTTTTTTTACACATTCACTGTATCCATGGAGTAGTTTTCCTTGAGAGTACCAGCCTTGCATTTCCGGAGTCCCACCCAGGGGTCGGGAAGGAGGCCAAGACGGAAAAATACCAAATAACACGGCATCAGGCAAAGTTCGCTGTGTGGAGGACTGCGTGAGGTCTATTCCCTGAATTTGACATTACATTTTCTAAGATTAAAGGCCCGGTGGCCTTTCCGTGGGGTTATAATCAGCAAAACATACCCCACAAGCAGGCAAAAGAGACATGCCGTCCTCCTTAAACAAAACCCTAAGGCAAAAAACAAAACAAAAAAAAACCCCCACCAAACAATCATGACCACATTATTGTTAATTCCCCCCCCCCCGCTGGCGTATAAGAACGAAGATTAAAGGGTGTTGGCGCGTCACCTCAACCCTGTCCGTCCCCTTTCGATGCCGAACAGTCCCTTGCGCGAGGCACACGGGTTAACGCCATCTCCCCTTCCAGGTCCAGCCTTCGCTGCCAGAAAGCAGCGACAAGCACAAAAACATCTCCTCCAACAGGAGTGGCCACCTCTAAGCACATTTGTTGTAGAATTAGAATTAGAATTGCGCATCGCCCCGCACAAACATGCAAAAAAAAAGGCCACAGAGCAGTGGACAGCCGAGGGCGTCCGGGGAGCAGACGGGGCTTAGTGCCTTGCTCTAGGGCATTAGAGGTGGCGTCTCTTTTTTTTTTTTTTGTTAGTGGCGAGGCTTCGTGCATCCTGCCAGAGGGAGACAGCCCTGACCGGGCCTCGAACCAGCAACCCTCTGGTCTCTCTGGATGCCTCCGTCCTCTTTTTTTTTTAAATTTATTTTATTTTTTATTTTTTTAGAATTAGAATTAGAATTGCAGTTGCTGCCATGCCATATAGGCGTCAACTGATTTCAGTTCACTTAGGCACCAGATGAACAGGGTTTTTTACTGCCGTTTACTACATAAAAATAAACCATGCATTATATTCGGGACACCTTTCGAGACACCCGAGGACACCTTAGGGAGCATCAAAAAGGACAGATGAAGAAATCTGTGGAAAAAAGTGAAAACGTTGAAAAAATACCAATCATTCAAGGTGTCCGTAACATTAGAGTAAAAACAGACGCCAGGAGGCATAGAAACACAGGTTCGACTCGATTAAGATGCCAGTTGCGACAGGTGGGTTTTGAACGACACGGGTCAAGACTGTCGGATGTGCAGTGGAAAGGAATTCCAAGTTCACATGATGTCTTGCCATTGCATTAAAATCACTGAGCATCACAATTTCAGAGAGATAAATCACTTGTGCATTATTTATTTTATTTTTTGCAAACTATCTATTGTTTTCTGTTTGTTTTTTTTACCGATACCGTGTTTGTATTTTGGGTGTTGTAATCATTTCTGCCATCCAGCGTCGGGCCGTCCAGTCTCAGCTTAAACGAAACGGAGACACATGAGACACAGCAACGGGTGACTCTGGGCCGGGGTTTATAGTACGTGACTCACCGTTTTTAAGGCCTAAGCACTAGCACGGCCCCTTTCCATTTAAAATAAGTACCTATCAAACAGCGCCGTAATGAGATTCACATGGGCTGACTAGTTTTGAGTTTGATCAGGACTTGAGCTCATCGGGGACGAGACCCTCGGGTCAAATTACCGACACTGAACCTGAAAGACATCATTTTTTCAAATTACAATTGTAGGCTCGGCCCTCAGATGTGTGACGGACGAACGTGTCGCGGCAACCTTCCTGCGGCTGAGCTGGAACCTGAACCTCCAAACGGGAGACTCCATCGGACATCTCTTTGCCCAAGTCATTGATTACAATTGTCGCCCATATGTTATGAGCCACTTATGCTCTGGACACTTCAAATAAAAATCCACGCCATGGACCGAGAAATACAACTCGTAGAGCGCCAAGAAGGCCATGACTTAACATGTTTTTTTTTTCCCCAAGTACCTCGTTAAATAATCGGGTCGTTGTTCAGTCTAAACATAGATTTGGGAAAAAAAAAAAGAATAAATCAAATTTCAATAAATATAAATGCGGGCGGTTTGTTTATAATGAATAGGTTCGACGAATAACCCCGAACCAATCTGAGCTTCTGTGACGCATTTTTTGTGCTGCTCCTTGAAGAGGCTTATTCATCCTTTCTAATAGTGAAACCCGACTTGATCGAATTCAATTCAGTGCCGCCTCGGTGAAGCGAGTCGAAGCGCGCTTTGGGTATGCACATAGGCTGGTGGATTCCGCCCCCTGCTTTCTACTATGCTGGACATTTCAGATAGACGGTTGATTTGATAAAGAACTTGGTTAAACTTCCCTTTTTTTTTTTTTTTCCCCTTCATCAAACTGGAGGGAAGATCCCGTCGACACGCCGCGCGGGCGTAACGCGCGTTTCCGCGCAAGATGACATGTGCCGAGACCTAAAGAGTAACGATGAGCATGGCCTGAGGAGCCAAAGAGGTCACTGGACGAGGAGCCGGAATTTTCGGACCAGAAAAAAGTGACAGGCGCATGTTTCGGGACAGAATCTGGTCCATTCAAGACATTTTTGAAAAGAATCCTTTATGCATATTTACATATTCTGTACAACGTTTAACCGGTTAGAATAGAATCACGCTTTAGTCTGTGAGGAAAAGAAATGTTACATGAAGAACCAAACCAATGTAAGCTATATTTATATATATATATATTATATATATATATATATATATATTAAACTTTACCTCTTGTCGTCTATTGCTTGTACAATGCTATGGAAAATGTCGCCATTTTTTTGCACCTGAACAGATATAATATATATATATATATATATATATATATATTAAACTTTACCTCTTGTCGTCTATTGCTTGTACAATGCTATGGAAAATGTCGCCATTTTTTTGCACCTGAACAGATTTTCTCAGTCATGGATAGGGGCATGTTTCAGAAAACCAAGCAGACCACCATCATCGAAAGGAAAGCCGTCGTTTTACATGTCCTCCGTTTTTTTGCGGCAGTGGTTAATTGAGCTATGAGACAGGGACAGCTCGCAGCTCGCGACAGTGAAACACGTCAGCTAATTATTCGCTTTGCCCCGAAACCTGTGAATGGATGCCTGTCGTCAAAGTCGTGGGTGTCTGCCTGTGACACCGGCAAAATATTTAAATATTTTCATAGAAACTAAATTCGGGACAACCGAGTGAGAGTTCCCATCATACGGCCGAGGCAAAAAAAAAAAAGCAAGCAGTGTTTGGCAGATTTAGCGGAGGGGGGGGGGGGGAAAATTGTGAGAACCACACAGACACACAACAGCCTATCATGGAATTTTGTTAATATGAAAATACAGTGATATTAATGAGTCTGGGTTCGGTATCACCCCGTTATTTACGCAGCCTGCGACGGTAGCACGCGACTGTGACGGAGGAAGAGCGGTTCCAGGTCGAGTGCACTTCCTCCTTTTCCAAGTTCAGAAATAGAAAAATAACTGGTCTCTGTTACGTTTGTTCCAACTGGGGGGGGGGGGGGGGGGGGGGGGGGGGGGGGGGGGGGGCGTGTTCAGTGAGTCCAGTGGGTGAGGTGAAAGGAAAGGAAGGGGTGCGTCAGCGCTGGGAGGTGCTAGAGTGTGATGAGGTCTACCAAGTTGCCCTTGGGTGGGGTCATACTGTCTGGGAAGAAGTTGACAAGCGTGTCAAAGAGCTGTGTCCGTTGAGCATACGTCTGGTCAACATCGGAGAAACCTGACAGGGGGGGGGGAACAAAAATGAATTCAATTCAAGTTCATTTATGAAGTTTCCGGATGAAAACCTGACAATATTGTAGAGTATCAAATGCTATTAGATTATTGTATATATTTGTAATGTACTCAAGTACATTGCCCCATTTAGTCCTTCAACACCAACACCCTTTTAAATTATTAGTGGAAAGAAAATGTACAGAAACTGTTTTTGACTTTTTCCAACACGTCATTTAAGCTTAAACAAGTAAAACCAAAGTATACACTAGTTCAGTTATTTTAAAAGTTCCAAAAATATCTGACTAGCAAAATCGAAACAAGCGTTTTTTTGTTTTGTTTTTTATTAAAACATGCAAACAGAAAGGAAACTGAAAAAAAGATATATCTTGCCCCTATGTGGACATGCGGCATACAGCATTAAAAGTGAAAATAAGTCTGTTTTTTTTTGTTTTTTTTACCCAGAGGGATGAAGTCAGAGTTGGACTTGAAAAGAGCAGAGGGCAGGAGCTGAAACTGAAGCACAACAGTATGTTAGTTCGTCCTGTTGTGGGTATACTTTAGACAACTAAAGCCAAGTGAAAAGAGTAGACTTGTGCAGCCAGCAAACATAAAGTTGAAGGCGGAAAATACCTCTTTGGTCTCAGCAGGGTCCGTGTGGTCCACAGTGAGTGACAGGTCATTCTGAAGGTACTTCAATGCCGTTAGTGGCTCCGACTGAGCTTTCTCCTCAAACCTGACCAATCAAAACACAGCGATAGAAAATATATAAAACACATTTTGGTAACAGTTACTGCAACGAACCACTAGATGGGAGACAGAACAGAGGCAAGCACACGCTCACAGGTCAGAAGTGTATATTTTATAACTGGGTGAAGGCTTTTTTTTTTTTTTAATTTATTTTTTTATTAAATATTTGTCATATTTATTTAACAAACATAACTATACCTATATAAAATTTCCCCCAGAAAGGCTATGGATGAACCCGCTCTTTTTTTCCTCCCAGTACTGCTTGCTTTTTAAAAATCAAACATTTTAAAAAGTTCCCTGTTTTTTTTTTTTAATATTCCTTTATATGAATATAGGCACACATTTTGAGCAGAGCAAATATATACTTTTCACATGTAATTTATATATATAGTATCTGCAAGACATTGCTGCAACGCAACGATCTGCTTTCTCCTCCGCAAGCTGCGCTCACTCAATCGCAAACGGCGCCTTGCCGTCTCCATGACAACAGAGTTTTGTTTTTTTTTTACTTTATTTAGACAGTCGCACATACAGCTGACAGTGACGATTGAGTGGTGACAGCGCAGTTTCCTCTGCGGCTAGCTAGCTAGCTAGTAGCCAATTTAAGAACGTAGAAGAAGAATGGAGAATGTAGAAGAGACACCACTGAGTCAAAGTCCTCCGCTTTCTCCACTGCGAGCAACAGAGTTAAAAAATAATAATACAAAAAAATAAAACTTGCGCCGAAAGAGGCCGACTGTGACGCTGCCACCTTCTGGACAAAGACGGTTACTGCAGCTAATTTCCCTTTCCCGCGGAAGCTGGCACTTCACATTCTCACAATGTTTGGCAGGGATGTGGGAACGGTGATTTGTGGTTCCATAATATAATTGTTATTGTGATAAACGGACCTTTGTCATATTGCAAAAAATTGTCACACCTGTTTCATAATCAGCATGCTTATGAAGTTCAGCATTAGCGCTGACATTATATCAGACAAAGACATACAATAGAGCGGAGGTAGAACTGTGCGTCCTGTATTTACCTGTATTTCCTGATGAGGTATCTGCAGTGACGCAGCAGATACTCTTTAGAGGGCCGACACAGTTTGAGAGACCAGAAGTCGTCCAGGCGCATCTTGGGAGAACAAGATTTCCCAGGGTTTCCACCAAATAGGTAATGTACCTGGGGGGGGGGGAAACAAGTAAAACCCACGGTTTGTGTCAGTCAACCAACCGAGAGGCTTCATGTGAAACCCAAAAGGACAGAAATATATTTACGACAGACCATAGTCAGGGGCACGGGGTTAAATTGTACTTTCGTAGACATATTGTGCTTTTTTTTTTTCCAAAGCGAAAACTTAAAATTTCTTTTAAAAGTGGCTCTACACGGACGTTCTTAATTTCAGCCAGTCCCATTTTGACTTAAACTTAATGCGGGTGCTTGGCGCTGCTGCATAATGTGCATTTTTTTTTTTAATCTTTCCAGCGGGACCTGAATTTCCAAAAAGTTGATATATTGACGGGGTTGAAAGAAAAAAAATGTGTGCTTCAGACCCACAAACCAAAAGACATGCAGGTTTTTGGGCCAATTGGTGACTCTAAAGCAGGCAACCTTTAAACTCGGACTCTGGTCCGGATCCGGACCGAACCCCAACTGTCTCCGGTCCGAGAGCAAATATATACTTTTCACATGTAATTTATATATATAGTATCCGCAAGACATTGCTGCAACGCAACGAGTCCAAATGATCTGCTTTCTCCTCGGCAAGCTGCGCTCACACAATCGCATACGTCGCCATGCCGTCTCCATTGACAATTTTTTTTTTTTTTTACTTTATTTAGACAGTCGTACATACAGCTGACAGTGACGATTGAGTGGTGACAGCGCAGTTTCCTCTGCGGCTAGCTAGCTAGCTAGTAGCCAATTTAAGAACGTAGAAGAAGAATGTAGAAGAGACACCACTTTCCGCTTTCTCCACTGCGAGCAACGGAGTTATAAAGAAAAAAAAAAAAAAAAAGAAAAAAAAAAAAGAAAAAAAAAACTTGCGCCTAAAGAGGCCGACTGTGACGCTCCCACCTTCTGGACAAAGATGGTTACTGCAGCTAATTTCCCTCTCCCGCGTAATTAAAATGTTGTGATTGATCCATAGGTGTGAATGCGAGAGCGAATGGTTGTCTCTATTGGTCAGTGCTACTATGGCGTACACCTTGCACCGGCAAACCCTGCGACCCAATAAAGATTGGGCAGTGACAGACGATGACAAATGTGTGCGTTTGTCTGTGTGTAAAGCAGTTGGTATAATTTGATGTGATGCGAATTGGTCACACCTGTTTCATAATCAGCATGCTTATGAAGTTCAGCATTAGCGCTGACATTATATCAGACAAAGACATACAATAGAGCGGAGGTAGAACTGTGCGTCCTGTATTTACCTGTATTTCCTGATGAGGTATCTGCAGTGACGCAGCAGATACTCTTTAGAGGGCCGACACAGTTTGAGAGACCAGAAGTCGTCCAGGCGCATCTTGGGAGAACAAGATTTCCCAGGGTTTCCACCAAATAGGTAATGTACCTGGGGGGGGGGGAAACAAGTAAAACCCACGGTTTGTGTCAGTCAACCAACCGAGAGGCTTCATGTGAAACCCAAAAGGACAGAAATATATATTTACGACAGACCATAGTCAGGGGCACGGGGTTAAATTGTACTTTCGTAGACATATTGTGCTTTTTTTTTTTCCAAAGCGAAAACTTAAAATTTCTTTTAAAAGTGGCTCTACACGGACGTTCTTAATTTCAGCCAGTCCCATTTTGACTTAAACTTAATGCGGGTGCTTGGCGCTGCTGCATAATGTGCATTTTTTTTTAAATCTTTCCAGCGGGACCTGAATTTCCAAAAAGTTGATATATTGACGGGGTTGGACAAAAAGTGCGCTTAAAGTGTCTTACCAAACATTTGCTGCCTTAGCTGATGACCTTTGTAAATACCCGCTCATTTTGAACTTTATGCTTACCGTAAATACATTTCCAAAACTGAGGAGAGAGGCGGCAAAGGAGGTGAAATGCTTAATCAACAGCTGATTTAAAACGCTTATCGGGTTAAGAGGCTAATTAGGAATAGATTGTAGTGTTTTGATTGGGGGATGAAAGCTCCAACCGCTCCCCCAAGACCGTTATTCACGTGCAAAGATAAGGACAAGTTTTGGACTACTATGTGAGCAAGTAGTCCAACAGTTTACGTCACCCTCCACTGAATGCCATAGTAGCCTGCGTTTCATAAAAAAATTAATAAAAAAAAAAAACTCTTAGAAAGCTGTGCTGGAGCTTCATTATCTGCATGATAGTATACGTGCCTAAGTAAGTGTGAATGAATGCTGCGTGGGTTGTTACCTTGTGCATCTCGTCGTACACCAGCTGGTGTGCAAAACGTGGACAAGGCTCCTCCTCCTGCAGAGCCTTACTCGGGTTTTCTTTGACCGCCTGATCGTTCTTATAGACACAAGACCTAAGCAGGAATAAACACACGCGCGAGGGAATCGAAGTTAGCGTCGGGGGCCAAAGGTAAACAACCGGCAGAGCCATTCAAAAAATAAAACAAAGAGCCAATTGGCGAGCCTATAGACGATAGTCTATAGCGTCAATTCCTCTCTTCCTACCAGTTGTTGCGGGCGATGTCATAGATCCAGAAGGAGTTGCGAACATTCTCCTCGCGTTTGTCCTTGTCTTTGCTGAGGCCAGACAGCACATGGATCTCATTGAGCTCAGGGTCTATCGTGGCTCTTTGGGTAAAGCCCGTCATTGGGACTGTGCAATTAAAAAAGCAGGAATAAAGTTTGTTTTAATAGCACAGCATGCGACTCTACTAAACGCGAGGCGCTGTGCGCAGGTAATGAATGATTGTGTTTGACACTGACAACAGCTCTTCACGATGTATCGGTTTTCCTTCAAAATGGGTTCAGGAGTGATGTTGACTCACTAGTTTGTAATTGTCCCCTCACATTTGGAGTTTTCGGATTGTAAAGAACAACTACGCTGACGCACAAGCTTATCGCTCGCCGAAAAGGCTCGGTCAGTGTTTGCATCTTCGCAATTTCTGATATTTCTAGAAATCACGCATCCCGTGTTATTTACGGCCACTGTTTTGAGATTCGCGCGTAGAAAAGATTCCTATTTAACCTCTAGTGACAAATCGTGTCGTGTGTGATTCCTTTGTCCTTAAAGACAATGGAATTAACACAAATCCAACGAAAGACGTTTACAAGTACGTTTTTGTTGAAAGTGAATGCGGCCACACTCTCCCACAAACGGTGTCCCAAGACCCACATGAGGTTGACAAAGGCAACTACTAAAAGATGAACTTTGGACGACGGTTTGACATCTCACCCATGCCCGAGTCCTTCTTGGTCCCATCAGATATGATTTCTACATGGTCACCATCCACATCGTAGCTAAAGAAATCATTGAGGTATGTCTTTGACCTCTGGCCTCCAAACACATATAGACAGCGATTTCTCTGTGAAAAAGAAAGCAAGTGTTGTAAACAAAGACTAAGAAGTGTACGGCTCGGGGTCAAATGAGATGCGTTCAATTATTCGGGAGGATCAACACCAGGACGCTCCGACAGGTATGCACAACGTGGAACTGACTGTGTGAAAGAGCATGCAGTGTCCGATGCGGGACTGGACGTCTTCTGGGCCAGCGTTACACGAGTCTTCCCTCAGGAGCCTCCACGTCCCAGCCTGGCAGTGGTAGGCGTACAGGCCACTGAACTGCGGCTCGGAAGTCCGACTGTCCTCCACGCTGCCATTGCACGTCAGGATCCGGCCCCCGAACGTGTAGATCATGTGCTTCTCCGAGTCCATGCACATCTATAGGAAGAGAACCCGAGCGCGGAGAGAAGGGATCGAGAAACAGAGCAGACGGGTGAAGTCGGAGCGTTAAAAGGATAGAAACTGAATGTGAGCCTCAACCTAAATGTTGATATATTTATTTACTAAAGATGACTTTTTGTGATGTATTTAACAGGTATTTCGTATGAATAAAAACTAAACCATGAAATTGAATAAACAGTTTGATGAACACTAATTGGCTAGTGGCAGGAAGGATGTGAAAGTGTGATAGATTCATGGTACCTGGTGGTCAAACACCAATTTTGGCCCTCCATCAGCCGACGTGTCCTCACTGAGCAGTGCCCAGGTGTTCGCGTCGATGTCATAGCGGTAGAAGTCGCTCTTCAGAGACTTGCTGTTCCTGACACTGGAGTCCAGGTATCGGCCAAGTGTATAGATTTGACGCCGCTGGGAGTCGATGCACATCTTGTGGCAGGAACGAGCACTTGGACCATTCTGGCGCAGAAACGCATAGGTTATAAATGTGTTTTCTCGCAATCCAAAAAAACCAAAAACAAAACAAAACAAAACAAATGCAAGGTACTGAGTGCTAATGCTAATAACAAACGCATATCTCAGGATAAAAAAAACCAAAATGCTTGGTATGAATAGCCAAAACAACAACCAACAACAAGCTGTATGTCACCAAACTGCTTCCTGCCCCCCCTCACCTCTTTCTCAGTGTCTCTGGAGATACAGGCCCACTGATTCTCTTGCACACTGTAAGCCCAGAAGTCGGCCAGGTCTTGTGTTCCATCCCAGCCTCCGAAGAGGTACACAGTCTCTACAGGATCACAAAAAGGTGATAAAACAGGAGTAGCTCCAGTCACACAACACCAAGACTGTCTCACCATGGGCATTCTGTTTTGGAAGGCACTTCGAGCAGCCAGCTACTGCCAGCTGCACTTGCTACAGAGGTAAGAGAGAGTGACAGGTTCCCAAACTACTTTTGGTGTTTCAGTAGGCTCTATTGGTCCAGACAATACTGCCCTAGCTGAAAGCGGATCTTCGTTTACAACGGAGCGTTGTTGCCAGAGCACATAAGGGGCTAAGAGGGGCTTTAGCTGTCAAAACACAAAGAACTGGATGGGGACAAGGCACTGGTTCCGAACCATAATCTTTTATACAGACATTAACGGGGCTTTATGGCCAATATAAAGGTGGAGCAACGATGCCCCTCCATTCCATGTAGAATGCAGAAAAAAAGCAAGGCAGAATAGAGGTGCAACACTCGTGCGTTGAACAGACTTTAAGGGCGGCTAAATAATATCGGATGCCTCTTCCCTTAACCCTCAAAAGGGCGAGGAAAAAACTAAAAGGTAGGGCAAAAAAAGCCCAGAACCTCGTGGCGAGCCAAAAGTGAGGAATCAGAGCAGCAATGATTTGTAAAAGGTTGGTAAAAAAATAAAATAAAAATCACATATCATTCAAGTGGGTTAGGGAGCAGGTCGGGATCTCTCAGTCTTGGGATTATACGTACCGGCAAGTAATGTGCCAACACCAACTGTTCTTTTTATACATACTATTTAAATAGTTAATAAAGCAATTAAAACGACCTGAATCTCTCCAAACCATGGTCATTTCAGTAAGTTGAGGATATGGCGCGGTTCAGAGAGTCCCTCACAGCGTATCAAAAGAGAAAACTGTAGCAGATTGCCCAATTAGTATTGGGGCGCTAACTGGAGGTTGCTCTGACAAATGATTTACTAGTTTTAGGTCATTCACTTGACAAGGATTCATGCAAGAATGACACCACACAATGACCATCAAGGAACAAACAAGTGATCCTTTGGTCACTCGCACAGACAATTGTTTTTCCGATGGTTAGCAGGCAAGTAGGCGACCAACAATTTCGACTGACACGCAAAAAAAGACAAACATTAAAAGTGTTTATCCACCACGTGTTGTCAGAAGAGAGATACTGAGGACAGGTCTCTTTCAGAAGAAAATGTCTAATCGTGGGGGGAAAAAAAAAGGGTTCATAAAATTGTTACAGTATTAGTAACAACGCTGGCGGCCTGGGACTCACCAGTCTGGATGTCAATGACCATCTGATGCCCTCCCCTCATCCCGGGTCTATTGTCGTCGCCGTCACCTGCAAAGACGAGAGTCGGGAGGACGAGGACGACGCAGAGGAAAGTGTAATAGAAAATGGTGAAGGACGGGTGAAACAATGGGCGAGTAAAAGGCGGGAGGGGAGCAGCCAGGAAAAAAAACCAAAGAAAGGCACCGCTGGTTTAGACGCAGGAACAGAGCGCTTCCAGCAAACGAAATATTAGGACTGCCAAAAATAATGTACTCAAATCGAGGCTCTCACCATTCATGTCATCTCGGTTGATTTCTGGGGTGCTTGTACCTTTATTGCACTTCGGGATGATCTGACTCCATCGGGGCTTGTACTCCTGCTGACTGATATATTGGTTGAACAAACCATCTAGCGAGGAATAAAGAGGATCCAATATGGGAAAAACACGGTAAGTACGAGGAGAGAACGGGTCAGGACAGGAGGATCTCGTAAGTATTGGAAAACTCTAGCAGGCAACCCCAAACTCAGCGGTAAACGTTGGCGTTTAAAACGAGGTTTCCTCAAGCCAAACACATTACCTCTCACGGCTTTGTCGATGAGCTCCTCGCAGGCGTCAAAGTCGCCTCGCAGCACTAGCCGATCGTGCAGGTGGGTGAGCATGGGGTGCTCCAGTGCTATCCGAGTCTTCTTCTGCAGCGACTCGAAGGCCTCGGTGTAGTTATGCTGCCGAAAGTGCTTGAGGCAAAGGCGGATGGCTTCCTGTTCTCTGTACTTGAAAGAGTACGATCGGAGAAGAAAGGGATGCACGCTCCAATTAGTCCACAACATCATTCCCTTCGGCTCTCCGCCGCCCCGTGCTTTGGACGGTCCCATTCAAGGCCGGGTATTTCACTCAAAACAGAGGCGAAAAGTATAAGTGTTTCCCCATATGTCCCGCTACAGTTCGACAATGACTCGTGCGTTTTTCACACCGCTCAATAGAACAGATCTCAAACTTTTTTTTCCACCCACGTAGACTCCTGTGAAGTGCTATTTTCCTCATGCTTCTTTCACCGTTTGACTTGCCGCTGTGCGTGTACCTCACTCTCTAGTCTGCGTGCATGGGTGCGCGTCCCCCCCCCCAGCAGTCAAAGGGCAATTTGTAACGCTGCAGTAAATTCTAGTGTCAAGAAATGACCCGAAGGAGTCTGATCAGCTGAATGTAACCGACGTCCCTGGCAATTTCTTCATTATTGGTGTAATGATGGGGAAATTGCTCATGGTTTAATTATACTAACTTCAACATTCTTTGACATATTTGTTGCCGTGTGATACGGATGCTTTATAACATTTTGGTAACCAGTCAACGACACTTATGCTTAGTCAGGTAACTTAAGCATATTATTTTTCGTTTTTCCCAAGCCCTGGTGCAGAGCAGAGCTGCCTGTAGTTTACTAGCTTTAATAGCAATACATTTCTCCAAAATCCACAAGAAGAGCTCTAATCCGAAGTACTTTTTGTATTGTGCTGTAGAAGCGCGCAATTGACAGGACGGCAAGCGTACATCATATATCTGCAGTGTGGAAATATTTTAGATTTAGAAAACAGCCTGTTTTAATGTTGTTGTCTTGTCTCTTGTCTAAGTGGCATAGATAAAAGCTATTTATAAAGACATCTTTTCGGTTCTTTCTCTACTCTCTACTTCTAAAGAACAACTTTGATGATGGTGTTATAATTGGCTTTATTCTGAGACTAGCGTGTATTCTTACTTTACATTCTGAATGTGTTTGAAGTTTTAATGTGTTTCAACAACATTTTAAGACATTTTTTTTTCCACTTTTGACAGTTTTTCCCTTTCTTGAGGTAAAAAAATATGTTTTTTGGCAATTACATTTTTTAAGTTTTTCCTTTTTTGCATATTTGTAAACTATTGTGGAATTGTAAATATTAACGTTTTTTTAATTTTTTTTTACAATGTTTAAATGTGTTTCAACAACATTTCAATACATGCTTGTTTTTTTTGTTTTTTTAACAATTAAATATTTTTTGGGGCAATTTTACCAACTACTTTCACCATTTCTTTCAACTACTGTACAATTTCCAAGTAGTTTTAAGGTGTTTCAACAACATTTTTTAAAATATTTTTTTAAATATTTTGTTCAACTTTTGAAAGTGTTTCCCTTTCCACATTTGTAAAAAATAGTTTTTTTTTGTATTTTTTCCGAACTATTTTCAATTTATATTCTGAATCAAGACCATGACAGTTTTTTCCATTTCTTCACATTTGACACACTTCACTAAATTGTCTGATCAATGTTATCCTCTCATCGCTAAAATGATGGTAAATTTGTATCAAGAAGTAAGCTGTTGGTTTATTCAACGGTATGGTCAAATGTAAAGTAGAAAACACATCGTCTCACTTGAGGGAAAGTAAATAAGTGTCCTCGTTAATTCATACATTCATTAAAGGAATGAATGACCATTAAAAGGTCGTCTTCCAAACACAGATCTCGAGTGGTTCTGTAAAAAGGGGGGCATTGGAATAGCGTACCCAACAACTTTAGTTAGGGTCTTATCGGAGTGGGTGAATTAAAATAGAATAGACTGGGAGAAGCCCCAGCGATCAAGCGCACAGAGTAATGACGTTTGAACTATTCTGGGAAACAGCTTCTGTACCAAGTACCATGGTAGACACTCCTGTCGATGAATGTGTTGCTTTTACTGTCACATATAGAACCGGTTACTATTTCCCCATATACATATAGCCATAGCCGCTATGCATATATACATAGCCGCTCGTATGTACACTGTTAAATGCAATGAAGACTTGCTCGCGCACAAAATCGGAACATTGACGTGTTTATTGATTGATACCAAAAAGGGGATGTGGGAAATCCCCTACCTGGTTGTGCTGCATCTCGTAGTAGGTGGCTGGCTTGGCGTTCGGGGCCCTGTCGAGTAGGCTGCCACCGACGGTTGTGACACAACACAGAGGCAACGTTCCTACCTCGTTTCATTGACATGATAGGGGGAATGTTATAATTGGCTTTGTTCTGAGACTGTCGCGTATTCTTACTCTGCATTTTTCCACTGAAACTCAGTTCCTGTGGTTTACTTTTTCCTCTGAAGTAATATCACGCACTGTATGTCCTCGAACAGCCGAATACCGGTAAGAAAGCGTCACCAGTCAGAACTGGCTTGTACAACATGAACAGATGAAACTTCTCAATCTTGTCAGTTGGATCGGATACATCTGTCTGTTATAAAAGGGTTTGTTCTGAGACTATCATGTATGCCGGCTCTGCATTTTCCCACTGAACCTCAATTCCTGTTGTATGCTTTTTCCCTGAGCTCAGATGATGCTCTGTGTGTTCTTGAATGACCCCAGAACTGTAAGATATCATAACCAGTCAAAACTAGCTCGTACAACATGAACACATGAAACTCCTCAATCTTATCAGTTAGGTCTGTTGGATTAGATACACGTCTAAACAGACACACTGCTTAATACATTCCACGTCACTGGTAACTGGCCAATTACGTTCGGTCACGTGTAAGTCCAATCTCTGTACGGGGCAGGCCCAGCCCAAGAAGAGAAATATGAACCATTCCCGGACATCGGGGATCACTCTGACTGAGATATTCTGAGAGCTCCGTCACTCTGAGCCCAGCACTGAGCCTAGCTGCTTTACTTTCCATGTGACCATAATAAACCATGCAATTGTGAACTGAAGATTGAATCGGTTTTTATCTGGGGCTACCAACTAAAGAATCGGGCGATTCTAACAATGGTCATTTAAATTTTAATGCACTACAGAAGGATCGGACCGGGACTCAAAATGAAAGGACTCGAATCATGTTCAAAAAAGCTCAACTTGATACAACAAATACAGGAAATATGTGTGTTATATCTATTGTACAATGTTATTTTCTGTTTTATATGGGATATATGAAATATCTTTTTTTAGTTTACTTATGAAAATATAAGGTTTTTCAGTGTGTTTTAAGATTCAAAGGTTGAAAACATATTTTCACTATCTCGCAATATTGCAAATGGACATTATTTTGGAAAACATAGTCGTGACTTGAAATGCTGATATCGCCTTATGCCTAATTTGGTGCTTACCTTGCTATACCAGTTAAGACACGGCTGCACCACATCAGGGTCTTCAATACCATGCAGCTCGAGGTACCAAATGCTGAAATTAAAACTAGGACCCCAGGACATCAGAGGCACTGAAGGACAGGGAAGAATGAGAAAAGGAATAACTGTGTAGAAAGACCCTTACGAAGAAAACTTAACTTCACTTGAAAGAAAGCAAATAATAATACTAAGCGATTAAGCACTCACCTATTTTGACAAATCGACACGGAAACATCTGCTCATCAATCTTGTGCTTCAAAGTGAATGTTTCTTTGTTGTAGTCATTTTTAAGGCCACTGGCAGAAGAGACATAAACAGATAATTAAGGAGATGCAGCAATTTCACAAATAACTTTACTGGGCTCAGATGTCAATAGTATAAATATGCTGGTATTAATTATAAATCCGTAAATCAGTAAGCTAGTTGTTGGCGGACTGGTAGTGTATCTTGAAGATTTACTGCATGGTACCATGGTTATTTCTTAAAATGACTACTACTACTATTTTGGGGGCGGCAATCAATCTACAGATATTGGTATAACAAGCTCCATAACTGACATCTTGAAATGTTTAAATATTGATTATGGCCATCAAAAACACCCCTCTGAATACTGAAGTCATTTCTTAATATTTTCCAAGCATAATTATGACAACCAAAGAACTTGGTGACCAGCTAAATTTCTATCTATTTCGTAAGAAGCAGATAATCTTAATGCCAGGCTTTCCGCCACATACCTTTTGCCACAGTGGCCAAGCTTCCCTTCAGAATTTAAGCACCGATATTTACCTCAGCTCTAGGAGCCAGGACAGATATATTTGGGCCAAGGCTTTAATTTCCTATTCCCATGGCTAATTGGCCAAATATGAATACAAAGCTTCAGCGTGTTCTGCTCCCGTTTGCCCCGATGCTTCATAGATTTTGAGAAGTAAACCGAAAAAGGTCTCGAGCACTTCATCCATGTGCAAACAATCATTTCACATCGGATATATTCCCCTCATTCAAAATTCAAACGTAAAAAAAAAAGATGTGTTTTTCAAGGACTTGTAAGCACGTTGTTTTTCATTTTTGAAATGCATCAAAGAGGGACGGACGCTATTGAAAACAGATTATCAACTAAAAATAAAATAGCAGTTAGTAGTCTAATGGCTACTAATTTATGAGCGTTAACATTTTAAGCTTCGGCTTTATGCGCTATAGTGTAATGATGTCGCTCATTTATTAATGCAGTCCAACGTTTTCATTGTGGCACATAAATGACTACTCCAGACATTTGCCAACCGTTGCTAGCGTTTCTCTTAAGGCATCACACGCGTTTTGTAATGATTGCAAAGCTTGACATGTGCCGCTGCTAGCTTAGAGCACTTTGCGTAGCACTCGATAGTTGGGTTGCAGTTGGCGATGGAGGTCGGTCATGTTGCCTCGATACAATATCTGGAACCGATGTGCATATACAGTAATGAGAAAAGAAAAAAAAAATCTTTATATTTAGAACATGACAAACTTATCATACACAGGAAGTTCCCACTGGCCGTAAACAAAGTAAACATTAATGCCTAAAACTAATGAAACTAGCATTTGTATACATTTTGAATGATTTAAGATTTGCACGCACGCACACACGCACACACGGTAAGTGGGGGCCTCCCATCGGCGGCATATTGGCAGCGTGGGACCTTGACCACTCCCGGCTAAAACAAATGGACAAAGAGGCAGAGCTGCGTAACAAAATAACCGTTGTTGAAACATGCCCACCCGGCGCAAAGCTAGCAAACCAAAGGAGGAGACTGGCTAAGGCTACATGCTACTTGAACAACTCTCGTGGTCTCCATCGTTCCCACCCAGCGAGGAAAGTCTGTCCCCAGCACACAAAGCTGTAGGAGCAGCACAGGGGCCGGTGTGCGGGGGTGGGGAGCGGCGCGCGGGACAGGTGAGGCGCCCAAGCCCGTGGCCAGAGGGCGGTCGTGCGCAGAATACGAGGTAAATGCCGGCACAGCTCTGACAGGGTTCGCTCTGGGGCCGTTTCAAAGCGCTGCTAGGCAACCGAGGGACATTGTTCAACTTTTTCTGACCAAGGGTTTGCCCACGGCCTGGAAGCGGAGCAGAGGCCGTGGCCGAGGCCGGCGCAAGACGGCATGGTGATATTATTGTATATAATATATACATTTTCATGTCTGTACATAATGTATGTACAGACATGAATGTATGTCACCACTTGTGTGAGCACACCTGAACACCGTTTTTGTGAAAACAACAACTCCCCTGCTAAAACCACTAATGATACCGCCACAGCTCGAATCCAATTCTTACTTCAAAGGGATACCACGCTGGGAGAATGCCAGTAAGGTCAGTTTTGGCAACAATACCATTCTGGCGGATTCAGAGAATTGATTTTATGAAACCTTACAAAAGCAAAAGCAGACATCAGGAGTGCAAATTCTTTGAAAAGCCGACGATCCCAATTTATGTCGCTTGACAGGGAAAAAAACGGCATCTCCATTTCAAATCATTTGAAATGCAAACCGAGTCATTTCTGACTGCAAAAAATACAAAGCGGTTAGTTTGGGTAAAATATGCCATCTCACCTGGACAAAAGTTCTGTCATGTTCTCTTCGCTCATCCCACCAAACACTTTGAATTTCTTCAGGTTGCAGACATGAGTCTTTTCATACTTCCCAAAGGTGATGCTCTGAACAATAGCCGGCCTTTCCATTTTCAAGATTAAAAACTGGAGGAAAAGAGGAAAATAAGGGGGAGACATGAAATATAATGAAAGAAACAGGACCGTGTGTGGCGAAACTGTGAATTGATGACAGCAGAAATGGAATGCGCTTGCAGCATGCAAGCCACTGCAATGACCAACGAGCAGGGTAAATCTACTGCATGAGGACCGGTATACACAATTCACGACCTACGGTTATAGACAGAAAATACAGGTCGACCTCAATTATACTTAGCGAGTGAGTGGTTTCAGGGGGCAAATCGGCGCGTTAACCTAGTTCAATTGTGCGGAAGCCTCATCAATCCAATTGAAGCGTAAATAAACACGAAAGCTCAAATCTGAGATAAATCGTGGAGGAAATGAACACACAACCCAAATCAAAATCAACACAGCTCCTAAGCCGACACTATTATTATAATTTTATTCTGTACTTTTTGTCTATTCATGTCTGTATACCGTTTACCTCTGCTGCTTCAACACCGCAAATGGACCCACTGTGTAGACAACTACCTTGGTGCTGATAATAATGATACACCCTATTAAGACGCCTAGCGGTTTGTTCAGGTCCAAATGCGCTCTGAAACGGGGTCCTGCGTTGCCCCGGTGGCTTTGTGCCTTACTTTTACCCCCCACTGCCAAGCGCACCCCGTCCCCAAGGCAGCAAACCTAGGGGAAACACCTGTTATCTATACAATTTGACTAAAAACTATGGGGAAATGTCCATGAAACTATAGGCTAGGGGGAATTTGACTACCCAGCTTTCAGAAAAATATAACTTGACAGATCCCCATGACGATTGACAATAACAACAATTCTGGAAAGTTGAGAAACAAATCCCACCTCTTTAACAGTAGTCCCCATCCTTTTTTGCTGCCCGGACCACTTTAACGTAAAACACTATTTTTAACAGGCTGAAAATATGACGAAATGAAATAATACCACTGCCATAAAAAACAAATACTGAGGGCATGAAAAAGACAACTCACACCAACGCTGAATCATTGGGAGCCCTGAGCTTGGGACCAGACTCTCCCATCGAGGGGTAATGGGAGACACGGATACCCGAAGTATGTTCCTCATGTCCAGTTTGCGCTGTATATTTTGGTCATTCGGTAATTTTTCAACGATGACAATTAATCAGACAGAAATAATATCAATGATTCATTCCTTCTGTGCGGCTTGGTCCCAAATGACTGACGGACCATTACCGGTGGATGGGGTGACTGTTGCTCTACCAAGATTGTTATGAAAACAGAGCAATTCTGATGGAGGTAAAAATATTTAAAAAAAAAAGAAAAAAAAAAAGCCTAGGTTCAGTACCATGAATCCCAATTCAGTTAAATACCAGCATTCCAAAGCTTGCGTTGCGACTTATTTAGACGAGGAGGGGAGAGGACTGGTTGCAAAGGGGTGGGAGATGTTGAAACCCCCTCCCAGTGTTGCCAACTTTGTAGCTATATCTGGCAACTTTCCAAAACAACTCCCCCCCCCCCCCCATTGAGAATGCCCCATTGAGAATGAAACTAACAATCTGGAATGATCTGCAAGTTTGTTATAGCTTCATATTATAAATCATATAACTTAAGAATTGCATCGCTAATGCAAAAATAAAAAGTGCAAAATAATAATAATAATCATTTTAAAAGTTATTAGTCGATCGCTAGTATTGTATCTTGAGAAAAACTACTACTGTATGCGACATCATTGTGCTCAAACTATCTTAAAAACAACAACAGACGTTCCAGACCTAAGCGTGTTTGAGTTCGCTTTATGCCTTCTTTATAATGACCAATCATATTAAATGTAAGGGGGATTAGAGACACAATCCTAGCACCGTCCAACACATCACTTCTGAGGTGTTACAAAGATCTTGAAGGGCAATGTGACATGAGATGATGTTGGGATGCCAGAAGCAGTGTTTTCTGACGTCATCGCCAAATGTTCTTTCAAGTGGCACTACGGCCTCGAGTCTGTAGCCTCCGTGATTAAAAGCCAGTGGAGGTGTATCCTGTCCAGCACAAAAATATACTCGCAGACAAACAAATCGGACTTTATTTAAAACTATCCTTTAAATCTCAACAATTTCTCTTCCAAGACCTTTAATGTTGCACTTTTTTTTTTTTTATTATTATCCTTTCCATTTTTTTATTACGTTTATTTTATCGTTTGAATGTATTCATTATTATTGAGTCAACTTTGAAACTTGCAAAGCACTTTGTAACTTTGTTTTGAAAAGTGCTATACAAAGCTCATTATTATTATTATTATTATTATTATTATTATTATTGTTGCGTTGGTACCCCCTACTGCATAACTCTGCAGCACTCTGACATAAGTCCTTTTTAAGAAGTGATTTGGTTGTGGAGCTCCAACTGGCACAGTAAAGCCAGATGAAAAGAAAATGAAAGTGAAATTTTGGCAGAAATTGTGTCAGCAGTGGACCTACCTGTGGAGGGTAGTTGCTCTCCGAAGACCATCTGGAAGACTGATCATTAGGTTTGTCCACCAAGATATTCCTAAAAAAATATTTACAGACAGGGGAAGGGTGAGTAACACGGGAAATGCTATTTCTACAACACTGTCTTCTAAATCATCAAAATAATCATTATTTTCTGCAATGAAAGAAACAAATAGGCTTGGGCAAATGATTCATCTATTCTGTGATTAAATCATTGAATGTCAAACAGCTCCCCCTTTAAAAATCTGTGTGCGCACGCCAATATATTCAGATTTTAACGTTACGTTCATAATGTCGACTACTCTTATGGGGCGCAGAGCAAAGTTTTAGTGCGCAGGCATTTGGTGAATGAAAAATTGGGAACTTCCACAGACTTTCAAATTCAATATTTAAATGTCATTAACTCTGCACGGTCCGGTCTGGTTTTACCCTCTGTTGAAGCACAACCGGTCTGTATTGCAATTTCCTGCGTAAACATAGACGGCTGAGGCTTAGAAGAGGTCGGTCATCCAAATTGCAAAGTGCGCAATTATAATGAGGCGACCAGAGGAGCCGATACCGCAAACATTCATCTACGAGAGCACTTTCCATCACTGTTTGTCCAATTCAAGATATCGCAGCCCAATGTAAAAACGTGGTTGCCGATTTTTACCCAGACTTAAAATAACCCAATTTCTGCCATTGCAAAGCCACCATCCCATGATATTTTTGCTCAAAATGATCTTACCATCAAAATCTCATAATGGCCCATGCCTAGTGTGTGTGTGTGTATATATATTGAAATATTACGACAATAATATAACATGATAATACTACACCTTATTGTATTTAAACACTATTATGTTTATAATTATTAAACAACTTTTGTATACAACATTAAGTATTTACTATTATTAAAGTCATATATTAGTATTGCTATTGTATCATATAACTATAATATAATATAGTCATTTTGACTTAATAAACATAACATTGAATAAATGAGCGTACATTATCTTTCACGTTGGTTGCTGGCCCCTGAATCGGCACCATTATTATTTTTTTAATTTTGTCAAAAAAACTGATGTTTATTTATGATAAAACTGATACTTACACCCTAATTTACAACTACAAGTGGCTTACATTAGAGCCATGGTAATAGGCATTGGCTCAATTATAAAAACTTTAACTTCACCAAAAGCAAGACAACAGCAAACATCAAAATGTGATTTACTGCATTCCAATCTATTCAATTATTCATGTTCGGTTGAGTGAAAATGGCAAATGAATACATTTAGACCATTTATAATTAGCATAATATATGCTTTCTGTTTTTTCCCCCCCCTAAATTAGTTATCTTTAGCTGGCAGCTAAAGCAAAATCGCAATGGCGTTCACGAGTTTTACTTTGAAAGCGGCTATCCGTTTCCGGCTCCAGGTTTCCCAGAACAACGTTCACGTTACAAGTTGAACGATGGAACATTTTGGATGCTGTGTGTAATGGGTCGCATTGGACGTCCTCATTCGGTGCCAGAAGGACGCAGGCAAACCCAACTCACCAACATTCATAGAATAAGTCGGGCTGCGAAACGATGCAAGACCCACAGCAGTAACCTTTTTTCAATATACACCATGAGCGACAGCAGAACATTATATTTCACGAGCGGACCTTCGCCGCTCAATAGTTAGCGGTTAAGTTAAAAGAAAATATAAACGACGGGTAACAGTGCGACGCAAAGGACGCCAAACAAACCCCCGTGTACATGACCCAACCGAGGACTGGCTACGCCTTCCCACTACATCTCCTAAGCTCTGTTGCCGTGAATATAGCTGCTCATATGCCACTGCTTAGGCCACATCAACGCTGCAACCGTCGGCAATGCGAATGTCCACCGGCTGAGCATCGCCATAAACGGCCCCCCTGACGCCGCGGGCGAAAGCTGATGCTAGCTAACGCCGTTCGCAGACAAGCAAGGCCCGCCCGGAGACCGAACTACTGATTTTCACCGAGGCCACGAACGAGCTGACCGCGCCGACACGGACTTCGCGTGGGGGCGCGGGCGCGGGCGCCGGCGGCGAGCAATACTCACTCGGGCAGATACGTGGAGGAGTAAGAGCTCCATTTAAAAACGCTGAAAGTCAGAGCTCCGCTTTCGGGCGCGACAGCCATCTTGTTCAAGAAAACAACAAGCGGCGGGGAGGCCAGCACGGCGTGGGCCACGGCGGCTTTAAAGACACAGTGCACCCGTATACCTGGGGCACGTGCGGCCTCATGACGCACGGCCGAATGTTTTCCTCGGTCGACGCAATTTCATTTGAGACTGCCTGTGGATTTCGACTCTTCGTCACCCATGGCGTCACCACAAATACTGTGATAACGTTTAACAATAACAACATTGCTCATTCACCTAAACTCCAAATCCACTGATTGCTCGCTAACACCACGGAACCTCCTTTTGAATTTAGGCTCCCGTGCTAGCAATTTACACAAATTATAATCTGGCATCTAACAATCGCTGAAAACAATTCTTAAAAAAAATAAAAAATAAATAAATAAATAAATATATATATATATATATATATATATATTCACTCGTGCACAGTCTCAGTTTACTTTGTTCTAAACCTGTATTTTTTTTTATGTTCGTATACTTTTTTCCTCCGCTGCCGCAACTCCGCACATTTCCCCACTGTGGGACAATAAAGGATTATCTTATCTTGCTCTTAATATTTTGTGAAAAGAAATGTGTCCGGAAAGCGGACAGCAAGTGGTTTTCATAAATACTAATGTTAAATAAACAAAAAACCGCAACAACTATTCAGCACATCTTAGCAGGCAAATAAGACAACATGCGCTAATGTTATGCTACGTTATGCCCTCAGTGACTTATCAGGAACGGGGATGTTTCAAGACACTCTGGGGGACCCAGGCAAACAAAAATAATAATAATAATAATAATAATAATAATAATAATAACAAAAAAGAGAAGCTTTTGACAGTACCAGTGGTGCTTTAAGGGGTTCCTGAACATGTCACTGCAGTGCCCCCTCATGGCAAGTCATTTAAGGGGCTTTCAGGTTGTTGTTGCTGTGGACCGATGTAAACGGCCGTCTTTAGGGGCCCCCTTCTAGCTCGGGGCCCTCGGCTATTGCCTCGTTTGCCTGCCCCGTTGTGACGCCTCTGACGACAGCGCAGCTTCTTCTGCAGGTAGCTGGCTAGTAGCCAATTTAAGAACGTAGAAGAAGAATGGAGAATGCAAAAGAGACACCATTGATTCAAAGTTCTCCGCTTTCTCCACTGCAAGCAACGGAGTTAAAAACAACTTGCACTGAAAGAGGCCGACTGGGACGCTCCCACCTTCTGGACAAAGATGGTCGCTGCAGCTAATTTCCCTCTCCCGCCTAAGCTGTTACTTCACTTTCTCACAATGTTTGTGCTCAACCTACAGCTGTGAGTCTGTCTCTCAACATTGAACACAAGGGAAGAACAAGTACTAGGACTCGGCAGCCGAGTCACCAATGAACAGTTGGAGACACCATCAGTGTCTCCAACTGGCTATCACATCTTTTGTGCCAAAGTTTAAAGTCCTGGGGTGTGAAAATCAGAGAGCATTCAAACACTAATATATTCTCTGCCCAGTCACAACCCTCTTACTCATGGTTGAAAAAGTCGGTCTCAGGTGTTCCGATACACTCGTTTGGAATAGACGGGGCTGTTTGATTTGTTTTCTTCGGCGATTGCAGCCAGCTCTTGTCCTTGGGTCTTTGGACAAACACGTGGTCGACTTCAGATGGAGGGACATGGGTTCGTGGTCTCGTGACGTGTTTCTCTCGTCCTTCTGCAGGAACGGTGAGATCAGTGGTCGCGGTGCGGCTGTCTCCTTGGATCAAAAAATGATGGGAGAAAAATCTGAGTCTGTTACTGGACCAGCGAGTTACGGACTTGGCAGAAACGAGAAAAGCAAACGTTTGCGGAGAAGTTACTTCCTTACGGGGTCGGGTCATAGCGGTGGACGGGGACATCCTTCAGGTGATGGCGAGGCACTGGAAGCAATGAATGATGGTCAGCACAGACTTTATCCCTGAATGACACAGACCCCCGGAGCTCTGGGCCCTGCCCACTATCTTTCAGGCCGGGGTCCTTGCTTCCACTGTTGCCAAATGGTCCTTTGATGAGAGCTGAGAGGTGGTAGCCACCCCTGTATCCGTTCAACTCCGGCCAAGAGGAAGGGTGATTTTCCCACGTGAAAGCTCCGACATGGGGGCTCCCCCAGGTGAGGGGCCTCTGCTGATTAGCATGTGGGTCCGGTGAAAGTAGGGGCTCTTTTTGGTGATCGACAGGTAAGGCTGTGGATGGAGCTTCAAGTGAGGTCACCGTTAGAAGTAACCAGTGATCTATTTATATGATGAACTCGGTTCATTTTATGAAGTTGAAATGTGTTTGAAAAACATTTTACGAAATCTTTTTTGGCCAATTTTCGGCACTTAGAAGGTGTCCTAAGTAAAACATAGGGTTTCATGTACAAGCAAAGTTTTTAGCACAAATCATGTTTGGGGCGAGAGTGGCGTAGTCTGTTGGGCAGACACCTTTGGAACCGAACATCGAATTCCACCCAATCCCACTAGTGTTTGGCACTCTCTGTCATTTGAGTCAAAAACTGACATTTTTTCCATCTCTCTAACAACTCATCAACCAGACGAAGATCACCTGGAGCTTAAAGGAGGGGACTGTAGGGGTTATGCATTGCCGGCACCGTTAGCCCGAGGGCTGCGACTGTAAACAGGTGCCGCGTCTTTGCTAGCTTAACCTCACACTTACCTGACAGGGGAGATACCATGATCAAGAAGGTGGTTCACCCAGGGCGAGGCTTAGCCATTGCACTGCGGCGGTGCTGACCCCTGCGAATTCCCCAAATGTGTGAATCTCGACTGCACAATTTCTGGTAGTGGGGGACTGCGTTCGCGCTCTCCCCTAATTATTTTGTGAAAAGTAAAATAGTTGTCTTTCTTGCTCGATGTACAGAGAACCAATCCACTTGGTTTTTTTCAATAGGCGTCTGCCAGGCAAATTGTTTCCTTTTCGGAATTTACCCTGCACCACAATCAGATTGGTGGGCAATGCCTTCCAAAAATATTTGAAACTCCTAGATGTTCCTCTCCACGGACGTTTTTAATGGTAAAAGGCAAAAGATTTGTGCATAATGAAGAGAAACCAGTCGGCACAGCCATTTCCTCGAGAACAGCCAGGGATCCTATCCATCTCAGTCATCAGTCTCAGGCACCGTTAGTCCACTGCAATGCCAGGTCGATGCGTGGCGCGAACGGAGCAAGCCCCATAGTTCAGCTCCTTGCGCTAAAAATCTGTTTAAAACATTATCCCCAATATAGAGGACATATCAGATATTAAACTGATAAGAACAGATACTACACTTGATCTTAGCCAAAAGGCAGAGAAGCGATCCATTCCAAGGGTTATATGTCAAAGTTGACTTTTTGGCACACATCCAGTTTATTGTGGGACCCTGCTTTCAAGTAAACATAATAATGGTTGTCACTTCACACTTACGCCCCGATTTTTCCAGGACGCAACACTGATTCTTTCAATGAATATGCACTTCACTTTTCACAAACTCAGACGGCTCGGCCATATGGCAAAGCCGGCCAAAAATAGGGTCGTCGATATTTGGTCCATCCATTAGAAAGACAAATGAGGCACCTCTACCCAAACCCTTACCTTGACCCTGCCTACGAGGTAATTATAATCCTATGTAAGAGAGCACCACACGAAAAGAAGTTGCAAGGACACTAGGGGCGAAGGTGGGGGCGAGCGGAGGGAGAAGCCGCGAAGCCGCGGGTCGGCGGTTCGAGCCCCGCTCCGGGCGAATGGACAGAAACACGCGGAGCGGGCCTGGAACGCGAGCCCTCGCAGCACAGTGTAGTTACTGAATTCTTGGAATGGAATTTAACCGGTTGAATAACTGTAAAAAACATATATATTCAAATAATAATAATAATATAAAACATAATAGTTGTTACTGTATATGTCCTTTTGTAAATAAAAAATAAGTTATATATATGTATGTGTGTGTTTGTGTGTTTTTTAAGTAAATATGTGTATATATATATATATATACACACACACACAGCTCCCTGTTTTCTGACACTAAAGTTGCCTCGGTTGAACGTTGGAACAATTTTTTTTATTGAAATGGGCAAAGCCTGGAACTGAACTATGTACAAATTATAGAACTACACACACAAACACACACACACACACACACACACATTTAAATAAAAAAACCAAGCCAAATATTTACAACATAAGTAATAAAAAAATTGTCCTCACTTCTTACGTTTCATCTCCTCCGTCCATTCCTGTACAGTCTTTCCTCCAACAGCCGCACAGTAGGATACACCCGCGATGCGAGTGTGGCCTGTCTCGAGCCTCCTGGGCTGGCCACACTTTTTGCAGGAGTACACTTTGGTTGGCTTGCCAGGTTGTTCCGGGGGGGGCACCTCACCTGCCTGCACGCCGGAGTAGGTTCAATGCCGGCCAGGTGGGGGCCGAGTGTTGCCGGATGTTGGCTCCATTGGAGTAGGTGACGGAGGAGCATGAGGAGGAAGTCCCCGGCTGCTCCTCTGGGACCCTGTAGTCGTGGGGCGGGCGATCTTGCCCCACCGGAGCCAAGGACGGCTCTTTGGCCGGGGGCAGGGACTGCCCGGAAACAGGTGGAGCAGAAACAACGCTAACCGCCCGCTCCAGCACTGTCCTGCCCATCCCCCTGTTACGTCGGATGAACCTGGAATACACAGAGAAACGCAGACTGTTTTAGGGCTCTTCGGTTTGCGAGGCACAACGCAGTAACACGTATTGATGCAAAACTCTTACCACTCGAAGAGCTGGATGTTGGTCTGAGCTATCAGCCTCGGGTTTCCCAGCACCGCCACCCTGATGGTCACGCAGTCGGCCGGGACCCTGCTCCACCGGCTGGTGACGGATCTGCCGACTCGTTTGGCCTCGGGGTGGACATGGCAGAGCAGGATGCAAATGGCCTCCACCAGGCCACTGGCGCTGGGCCAGTTTGCCGGGCCCGAGGTTGCTCCGAGAAGACAGCTGAAAGACAATCACGAAAAGCAGAGGGGGGGAGGTTTGTGCACGTCCCTATCGTAACAGAAGCCAACGGTTCAAGATGAATAGTTAAAGCAAATTCTTACCGCTGAACACTCTCAAATCCTCCACTGGAGGTCACCTATTCGGGAGGTTTGTACAGGACCCTCCACTGTGGGCCACGTCCGTTATGTCCAAGTCTTTGTGACCACACAGATGGAGGCCTGTTCTCGAGTCCGCTCTGGTGGATGCCTTTGACACAATTGCGGTAGATCGTGATTTTGTCCGCTTTGTGTAGTGTCAGTTTTTGGTTGTTTTCTGTTTCCAGTAGGGGGCCGGTCTTTCCTCCCAGGTTCGGACTCAGGATAATCTCGGGGTGGGGGTCTGCAGGATCGGCTTGCGTTCCTCTGTCGTCCTGGCTGTTTAGGTTGGCTCTTTCCTCATCCGTGAGCCTCTGGGTCCATAGTTCCAGGACCTTCTCAGCAACCCGGATCGACTGCAGACCCAGCAGGGAGCCCAGAGCCTGGGCATTGTCCAGTGCCGGCCCCACGGCATCCACCAGCTGCTGTAAAATCAAAGTGCCAGAACGAGTCAGCGCCTCCCTCAGGCCAGGGGTTGAGGCATGCTGACATCGAGTCTTAATTTTTAGCACACTCTCAATGTCACTGTACAGCACTTTGACCTTGAAACTTGCGCTGAACCCAAACCTCTCCATTATTTGCCAGAGGAGGCTGTGATCAACGCGATCAAAAGCCTTTTCCTGATGTCGAGAAATCAGACCAGTATTTAAACCCAATGAACTAGAGACTTCCAAAGCAGCCCGAATTAGGTGGACATTGTCCACCATGGACCTGCCGGGCACGCAGTAGGTCTGGTCCCGGCGGATAACCTGCTCCATAGCTCTCTCCAGCCTGGAGGCCAGAACTTTAGACATGAGTTTGTAATCCACACAAAGCAATGACACAGGGCGCCAGTTTTGGATGTCCTGCAGGTTTCCCTTTTTTGGCAGTAGTGTCAATACTGCTCTCCTGCAGGACATCGGCATGGAACCAGAGGCCAGACATTCATTAAAAACCTCCTTCAGGTCCTGCGAAAAGATGTTCCAATATTTTTGGTAAAATTAGCAGGTGAGGCCGTCCAAGCCAGGAGCTCGCCGTCCCTGCATTCCCTGCAGGGCGGTCTGTAGCTCTCCTGCATCTGAAGGGGGGCTTCGAGCTGTGAGTTTGTCTCTTCTGAGACTTGCGGCAGCTCACTGCAGAACCCCTCAAGGAGCACCTGCTCCTCTTTATGCTCACTTGCATAAAGTTTTCGATAAAAGCTCACAGCTCTCCCCCTTATCTGGCTTGGTTACATGAGTTCTTGCCCTGTGTCCCAAAGCAATGTGTGGATCACTTTCCCCTGTCCGTTCTTCTTCTCCAAGCTGAAGAAGTAGCTAGAGGGAGCATCCATCCCACTGATGCTCTGAAACCAGGACCTGACCAGTGCGCCCTGTACTTTCCTGTCCAGCAGGTCGGCTAATGCCATCTTTTTTATTTTGAGGCTTTCAATGTAACCTCGATTTCCGGTGGACTCGCTTAAATGTTCTATTTCCACTATATCGGTCTCTTGGTCTTTCATCGATCTGGTGATGTCTCTCTGACATTGAGGGTGTGCTGCTGACACAAGACCCTTATTTGCGTCTTACTGTGGTCCCACCACTGTCACTCCGCTGATACTGTCATCTTTATCTACTTGTTCAATATCTTCCCCTGTCTGCCCCTCCACCTGTTCTAAACACACACTGGCCTCCATATTTTCCTTCTCATCTTCCACATTCTTCCCCGCGACACTTTCATCATTCTGTCTCATCTCATTCACACTTTCACCCGGTGCAATAACAAAACTCACCCTGTGCTCCGGGACGGTCACAGCAGCCGATCTCCGCGGTAATGCCCGTGGAGAAGGGATCGGCCGCTTGGACGGGCCGGCCGGCTCCGGCACAGCCAGCACGGCCGGCACCGCTGGCGGGCCACCTGCCCCGGGACAAGCCGGCCAGGTGGCGGGGGCCCCCGCCGCAGCGCTCGCAGCCGCCCCCGGACCAGGCGGAGCCGGGTCTCCTTGTTTCGGACAGGACCTCAGCGCGTGTCCCTACTCTCCACACCCGAAACACTTCATCACCGCCGAGGTGGCAAAAATCACGTATTTGTAATCATCTACTTTCACACGGAAGCAGAGGTTGAGCTCCTCGCTTCGCGTGTTCAGTATCATATACAGTTGCCGGCAGTGGGACACTACGTGCTTCAGCAACGGAGACTTACATCCAGACATGAGTTTACGGATGGGGGAGACTACCTTCCCGTGTCTGGACAGCTCACTGCTGGAAACTCGTCGGTGATGAGACAGAGGGAGAACTTGAACAAACACTCATCCGAGCGCCCGACACGACACTGCCGTGACCGTCTCTCTCCCCCACAGCTAGACCGATGTCTTCCACGCTGCAGGGGACTGCGGCGCAGATTTTAATGCTATCTTGCCATGGTTGCCACCACACCGGCAAAAATGCCGGTGAAAAGAAAAGAGAAAGACCCACGAAAATAAAGAGCCGGACACCCACAAAATAACCTTAAACTACCGTGATGTTAAACAATTAAGTGTGTTAAATAAATCCCAGAGAGAGAGAGAGAGAGAGAGAGAGAGAGAGAGATGGAATTTAAAGCAGGAACTCCGTCTCACGTCAGTGTCCGAGGAGGATTTTGAAGAAGCATCATGGGCCCCAGGAGGGGGTTCTTGGCCAGGGACGGCCAGAGGGGGTGGCTCAGACTGTCGTGACACCCGCCGCATCAGGTGCCAGATGTCCAGCCGGACCACGAGTCCCTTCCATTCCTAAGATGGACGGAAGAAAATAAAGACATCATTTCAGACTTTGATTTCATCGGTTTTAAAATGTCCCTTTTTCCACACAACACCAGTCCGAGTTCCAAACCTGAAACAAGGCAGCTGTCTGCGACACACCGCCTTGGTTGCAGCAGTCCCTGTCCACGTACAGCAGCTTGGGGGGAGCTACCCCGGCGAGTCGGTACTGCTTCATCAGACCGGCCGCCATGCTGTACAGGCCCCCGGCACCCTCTGAGCAGGTGAGAACGCTCATGAGGACCTGCCCGTGGTCGTTACCGACGTTGGTAAGCCAGGCGGCCGTGTCTGCAGCGGGACCGGCGAGCTTCTTCGTCATCTGCGCAGAAAGAGAAAACGGTGAGAGAACTGTGGTATAGAGAAGGACGATAACTCATTGAGATAAACTTGACTTGCCTTCTTGGTGGAATCCATCTTTAAGATGGATCCAGAGGTGGACATGATCCTGGCCTTATACTCCTGCAGCCGCGACAGCGCATCGTGGCTGTAAACTGTCAGCAGCCACAGGGGAGACGGCACAGGAGGCATTGGGGGCAGAGGTGGGGGCTGCCCCCGCCGCACATCACGAAAGTGCAAGCACTCGCCGAGGTAGTGGATGGATTTGCGCATCCAGGCTCCCAAGTGATTCTCCCGCAGGGCGCCGTGCAGCCGAGCCACACTGTTGCCCAGAGTACGTGTCCTCAGCTGCGCGACCACCCTCATGTCACAGGACAGCCTGCAAACGCACAATACAATCATCCTCACCTGTCACCACGCATACTTCGAATGAGTCAAATCTCTGACAACACTTACTTGTACGTCAGCACAGCGGGGAATCGGCAGATGTAGGTGGGGGCCAGCTGCTTGATGATGCCCTGTGACCACGCTCCGACCTTCTTCTTACACCGGCTGCATTCAAGGTACTCAGTGGCCATGAGATACCATCCGTCGATGTCCAGGACCCTCGGGATGGTCCTTTACAACCCAGCCTTTGTCAGCTTCCCCGTGCACAAAGGCTGGGGGCATGTCAGCTTCAGATGCCAGCTGTTGACTGGCATCCAGAGGAACAGCCGACATGCGAAGAAGGGGTCGGGGCTTGCGGGTGGCTGACTGTAGACCGGCCGGGGGTTGGGGCGGCGACCACCAGAGGTCCAGCTCGTCTACGAGCCGTGGCCTCCCCAAGCTGTCCCTGGTCATCAGCACCCGACCGATCCACTGCTGCTGTTCGGCAGTGAGAGCTGCTCGCCACGACTTGGGCAGCAGCTGGAGTGAAACCATACACAGCATGACACGCGTAAACATTTTACTATCACGCGGCAGCAGTGTTACCTGAGGCCTTTGGTGGACACAATATTTTCTATATGACACACAGCCTCACCTCAGCACTGCCAGCAGACGGCCGGGACACGGTCGGGGCCGGGGCAAAGGACTGTCAACTAGAGGCTTTTAGAGCAAAAACATTTATTTGTCACATGATAGAGAGTGAAGCTGAGCAGAAGACACAATCTCCCGGTGGTTTGGCAGAGAACTATAAGCGATTAGAGGGATTACAAGGTGAAATACACAATCATCATTCAATCACTCAAGCGGGGAGCAGCACTTATAGGGGTTACGTAGGCAACTAGTCTACAGATGTAGTCATTAGCGATGTTTTATTGGGTCAGGGTTCGTTACTTAAAAGACAGAGCAGATGCCGTTAAGCTATTTCTAATCCCAAACTTACCCCGTCGTCTCGCGTTCCTCCGATACGGGAAGGTTTTGTGAGAGAAGATCATAGGGAAAGTCAAAAACGAATTTCAATATATCTAAAGAACAGTATTTTACATGAAGAATTACTGATATTTTGACTTACATTGTTCCACAGCGACTACAGCCCTGACCAGCTCGTCATCGGATATCTCGGCTGTTGTCGAGGGAGGAGCTGCTGCTGTTCTGTGGAAGGCTGTAAATAAACAGCCAAATACAAGAAAGAGATGTAACATGCTGCTGATATCAAGTGCACTCTGGGTTCAGCTAGGATGAGCAGTCGCTTGCCTGGTAGTGCAGGCTGAGGAGCCACCAGCTTCATCACCTTGGCCTGCCTTTCCACCGCAGACAGAGACTGCCGTCCAGAGGCAAAGGCCGCAAAGGCAGAGGCAGGACCAGGGCCAAGAGACCTATATCCAGAGTTAAGGACACACAACAGCATGTAGGGTGAGCCGTAACTCATGTTAATCAACACACAGCGTAAACCAAAGCTGGACCGATTGAGCTACAGTTGAGGCAAATGAGACACTCACTGGGACACACTCTTGACTCCGGGTCCTGCGGCAGAGAGCGAGGCTACTGCTCCGCGGCCGCTGGCGGGACTCGAAGAAGAAGAGGCAGCGGCAGCACTCGCTCTGTCTCAGTTCTTGACGAAGCGGACGGCTTTCTCCATCTGTGTGCCCGGAGCTGGCGCCTACGCAGGTACTTGATGAAGCTGCAAATATGTCACAAGCCTTGCTAGTGAATCTTATTGCAGTGTTAGGCTGTAAATGCTCTTCCAGTGCTATTAACATACCGAACTTTGGGGGGGTCCTGAGACTCGTACATGCGCTGCAGGGTCTCTTACTTGAAGTCCCCAAAACCAACAAGGGCCTGTCCCTCCTGACCGGGTTGGAGGGACTTCTCCCGTGCCTCCTCAAACTCACGGTGGAAGTTCACGGACTCCACGAAGTCCGGGTACGCCGAGGAGTAGCGGATGAGGGCCTCCTTCAAGTGCACAAACACAAGAGTTGTTAGAACAGCAGCTGTCGGCAGACTGTGTTCCGTTGACATCCTTCAGAACCGGCCTACCTTGTTGGCCATGAGGGGGGACTGAGCAAGCTTGCTCTGTCCCCGTTTCGGGTGGGAGGCCACCAGCTGGCCGGCGTAGCCCACGTCGTTCTCTAAAAGCCAGTGGACGGTCCGGCCCCGATACTGCCCAAACTGGACCTTCCACCGACTCAAGATGAGGGTGGCATTGGTCATGTCACCACCCTCGGAGGCGACTTGTGGCTCTGCCTCCACCTCCTCCTGCATGTTGGCCCTGTAAATGGTTGTTTTTGTCTGGCTGGAGCAGTGGGATTGGGCTCCTGCGGACGCCTTCATAAGAAGGGTCCCATTCGCACACCTCCTGAAAATTGGGTTTTCCATCTACACAAACAAAGACAGGTTTAATGAATTCAAGTAACCCCCCAGGGGACATGTGAATGACAAAAGCTCAAAACCAAGACTTGCTTGTTAACAATGAGCTATTGAGGAATACGCACAGCCTATGCGGTGTTTAAAAATAACTTCAAATTTGCAGGATAAGATAGCACAAGGCACACAGGTCTACAACGCGAATTGACAACATAATGAATAAGTGACTTCTTAGTATACAAAACGCTCTCAAAGTGCCGCAAACGCCTTTTGGTGAAGTCGCTCTAACTCACGTCCGACACAAATGTGACTTTTAACAAGTTTCCCGTGGATGACATTTCCAAAAACGAATCAATGATGTACTTACGATGATGTTCAAGTTCTTTAATGGCGATCCACAGACTCGCTGTAGCGGAGCGAAGAAAAAAAGCACGACGGTGATTGGCCGAGGAGGGCGGAGGGGGGAGAGAGGAGGGCCGAAAACTTGAGAAATTGAGACAACCTAGGCCAGCGATTGGCCGAGAGACTTTCCAACAAGGTGAGATTGAGACAAGCTGAAGCCAGCGATTGGCCGAGAGTCGAACATTGAGACTATTGGCTCGACCAATAGCTAACCTCTTTCTCTCTAAGGCACTTGTATATTATCCTTGTTTTGACACTCATTTAATGATTTTTCTCTCTCCTTCTCCGACATACATTTCTACTTCCCCCTTCCTCTTTTGTTGCTCTCAATCAATTTTGCCCGTTCTCTTGTCATGCCATCATTGATTTTTTGAGCCACGCCTTCAGCTGTACCCAACCTTATTTCCTCACCCCTTTCCCTCACCTCATCTACGACTACCTGAGCTCTCATGAAACCTGGTACATACTCATACACTAAATCTCTCAACTGCCTGAACCCTGCTCCCCACATCACCCTATTATAAATAGTTTCCCCTTCAAAAGTGATTTTTGGATTTAGAAATATTGGTTGTTCCCATATCTGTTTCACCTTCTTACATTCGTACTTCACACATTTCACAAACTCTCCCCATGCTCCCAGAACCTGGAACTAAGACACCCCACTCAACATGCCCTTTTTTAGCTCGATACATATACCACTCTCTCCACAACCCCCACAGGTTTTGATTGCCTCTTTTAAAAACACCTTCCACACATGATCCTCTTTGTTCTTGATGTATCTCACCATCATTTTGATCCTGAGAGCTTTCTTTTTCCTTTCTAAGTTGATCAAATTCATCCCTCCATCCTCATAGTCATTTTCCATCACTTGCTTGGCTATCCTAACCCCCTTTCCACCCCACAACAACTCACTCACCATTTTCTCCACCTCTTTGAGCACTCTCAGGCATGTCCAGGACAGTCATTACATGCACAAGTTTGCTCATGATCAACGCATTCACAACCACCACCTTCCCCTTCAACTTTAATCCTCTTCGTTTCCAAAACCCCAATGTCTTCTTTATGCTGTTGATAATGCCTTCATATTGCATGTCCCTCCCTTCCTTTGCCTCAATCCCTAAGTTCACCCCTAACACTCTGAAATAATCAGTCCTTTCTTTCAATCCTATGTCTGTCCCTATTCTATCTACTCCTACATACATGATTTCTGACTTCTTTATGTTTATTTTTGCTCCGGATGCTCTACCGTACAATTCTGCACTATTTAAGACCTCAACCACACTCTCTTTGTCTTTCAGCCAGAGAATACAGCAGAGCTGACAGGGCACCTTGACGATGCCGTTAATTTTCACACAACTGACAGCCTTGTCATACATCTGTCTAATCCATCCTACCAACCTGTACCCAAAGTATAAATAACTATGATCCACTCTGTCAAAGGCTTTGTTTAAATCTAAACTCATTACTATCCCTCCCTGACCCTCTTTCATGTAATTGATTGTATCCCTGATGCGGCCTATTGTGTCTGCTATATCTCTACCTGGTATACTATATGCCTGCGAGCTACCCACCACCGTCCCAATGACTTTTTTTTTATTCTGTTGGCTAATACTTCTGCAAGAATTTTATAATCAACATTTAACATGTTGAGTGGCCTATAGTTTTCTAACCTGTCCCTACTCCCTTTTTTGTAAATAATGTTGACTAACCCTCCACCCCACAACAACTCACTCACCATTTGTTCCACCTCTTTGAGCACTCTCTCAGGCATGTCCAGGACAGTCATTACATGCACAAGTTTGCTCATGATCAACGCATTCACAACCACCACCTTCCCCTTCAACTTTAATCCTCTTCGTTTCCAAAACCCCAATGTCTTCTTTATGCTGTTGATAATGCCTTCATATTGCATGTCCCTCCCTTCCTTTGCCTCAATCCCTAAGGTCACCCCTAACACTCTGAAATAATCAGTCCTTTCTTTCAATCCTATGTCTGTCACTATTCTATCTACTCCTACATACATGATTTCTGACTTCTTTATGTTTATTTTTGCTCCGGATGCTCTACCGTACAATTCTGCACTATTTAAGACCTCAACCACACTCTCTTTGTCTTTCAGCCAGAGAATACAGCAGAGCTGACAGGGGACACCCTTGGCGATGCCGTTAATTTTCACACAACTGACAGCCTTGTCATACATCCGTCTAATCCATCCTACCAACCTGTACCCAAAGTATAAATAACTATGATCCACTCTGTCAAAGGCTTTGTTTAAATCTAAACTCATTACTATCCCTCCCTGACCCTCTTTCATGTAATTGATTGTATCCCTGATGCGGCCTATTGTGTCTGCTATATCTCTACCTGGTATACTATATGCCTGCGAGCTACCCACCACCGTCCCAATGACTTTTTTTTTATTCTGTTGGCTAATACTTCTGCAAGAATTTTATAATCAACATTTAACATGTTGAGTGGCCTATAGTTTTCTTACCTGTCCCTACTCCCTTTTTTGTAAATAATGTTGACTAACCCCGTTGACATACTTTCCGGCACCTTACCTGTCTCTTAAATAAATTTGAACAATTTATAAAGTACTGGCACTATTTTAAATTCAATATAGAACTCTCCAATTAAACCATCTATTCCTGGACTCTTGTTCCTCCCCAACCCTGCTATAGCAGCCTCTATTTCTCCTGTCCCTATCTCCTCTTCACACATCTTCCTGTGATCATCAGTTTAGCTTTCATTTTGGCCAACACCTCTCCCATACTCTTCACATCAGCGTCCTCTTTTTTGAAGAGTTCGCTATAAAAAATCTCCCACTCTTTCTGCGATCCCCACAAGATCTGTGATCTTTTCTCCATCCTTTCCTTCCACCTGCTCAAAATCTTTTTTTTTCTGTTTTGTCTTCTCTAGCCCTAAAAAGTAACCTGTGCACCTTTCTCCTTCCACCAGATATCTAGCCCTACTTCTGACTATTGCTCCCATGCACCTCTTCTGCTCCCTCTCCTTCAATGCTTCTTTAATATTTAAATACTCCCCTCAATCCCTGCCTACCTCCCTATCTAACCTTTCTATCTCTTTGACGAGCTCTTCATTTAATCTCCTCTCCTGCTCTCTCGCTCTTGTTTCCCTGGTTCTACCATACTTCATACTTAATGTTGTTATCACTTCTTTTGTGCTCTCCCACCATCTCCCCACATCCTCCTCATACATACTCTCATTCCTTTTTCTCTCAAAACATTCTCTCACTATTTCTCTGTACCGGTTTTCCCTAAGCAATGCTCCATTCAAGCACCACACCCCTCCCCCTCTTCGCGCACTCCCTTGTCCTAAGCTAAATGCTACCACCTTGTGGTCACTTAGTGACGTTGCCCTATATTGAATTTTTCCTATCTTACCCGCTGTGCCCTCTGTGCTCAAAATGAAATCTATCCTACTTTGCTTTAACGCCCCTCTCACCACTTGTGCTCTTGAAAATATTCTTCCCTCAGGATTTCTCACCCTCCGCACATCAACCATGCCATTCACTCGCATTGCTTCTTTCAGCACACTTCTGGACGAATCATTTCTGAAACACACACTCGAAGATGCATCCAGCCTGTCGCACCAAACATTGAAGTCCCCAACTACTATACAATTCTCCCCACAGAGCCCACTGAGTGCCTTAAAAAAGTCTCTCCTTGACTTCTCTTCATTTGGTGCATACACGTTCACCAGTTTGTATTCTTGACCAAGGTGCGCAAAATGAATCCCTATCACCCTCCCATCACCATCATCCTCACATTGTGTCACATTCTCAACCACTCCCTTTTTCACCAAGATCGCTACGCCCTTCGATTTCCTCCCACCATTGTTCACATACATGTCACCCATCCATTCCTTCTCTACCTCCCCAATACATCCCTCATCCCAATGTGTTTCTTGTAAACATATAATGTCAGCCTTGCATGCCAATAACGTTTGCTGTCTCCTACTATTTGTTCGAAGCCCATTTGCGTTGAAGGATACAATGGATACCATAGTGATTGTAAATGAAAAGTTATTCAACATAAAGGTACTTTACACTTCACTTTGCCTTCTCTTGCTTCCTTTCGTCCTAGTGGCCTTTTCCTGTTGGATATGATCTCCATTAGGTTGTCTTCGTCACTGTCAGTTTTATCTGATGAAATTATTTATTTTCTTCTGTCTCCTCCTGAATGTATCCCCCCTGCATCCACCGGTGTTCTCTCTCTCGTGTCCTCACTCCACCTGCGCTCAGGCTCTTCTTTTTTCTCCCCTGCTTTCCAATAAGCGTCTTTTCTTCATTCTTGGTCTTGAGGTCGTTGTCTCTACTGTTCCCGCCGACCTCCTTGTCCACTGTTTTCTTCTCCCCTTCCTCCTTTCCGTCTTGTTGTCCTTCCTCCTCCATCGCACCGCTCTCGTCCTCTGCAGTCAGTTCATCACAGCTTCTTTCATCTCCTTCCATTCCATCGTCCTCTCTCTGCTGCTCCTCATCTCCTCTCTCCCGCCCCACGTCTTCTCCGTCACATGTTCCATGGCTTTTCCCTTCTTGCGCGTCTCCCTTTTGTTCTTTCATGGGGTTGCATTCCCTGGCATAGTGTCCCTGCATGTGACATCTATGGCATCGAAATTCTGGACACTCTCTTAGTATGTGACCCGGTTGGATGCAGAGTCTGCACACCTTTATCTGTTGGTCCTGTATGACTCTGAAGTAGTCTGCACCCTCTATTGTCTCGAATTTGGCAGAATATGGTAGAGACACAATTTGATCGTTAAACTTGACCTTAAGATATTGCGTCCCATCCACTACATCTGTCCCCGGACAAAATCGTCTCTTTATTGGTGAGATGGCTCTCACACCCCATCCAGCCGGCTTTTCATTGATCTCCTTGTCGGTGGTATAAACAGGGAGATTAAGGAAGGAAACCAGTTCGTAATTTTTTTCTGTAGCTCAGAACAAAGCGTGCTTCTCCAACAATTCCCTTCCTCAAGAGGGCGTGTTCAGGGTGGTATGGCCGTAAGCTGAAAGGAAAATCATACACAGGCCTTTTAAACATGTAAATATATTTGAATCTCCCATCCAAGTAGTTACCAGACTGGGGCCTGCATAATTTTCCGAGATCGCGCGCGTTTTTTTTTCTCCTCTAAAAAACATGACCAATAAGTCAAGCAGTGGGGATGAAAAAAAGCTTACAGCACCTGGTTTTCCCAGGCGGTCTCCCATCCAAGAACTAACTAGAGAGTCAGAGTGTCTTGGAAGAGCAGCAGAGATTTGTTTGTTTAAAGTTTATACTGTCTACTCGCTTTGTTTTTTCAAGTTGTTCAAGTTTTCCCTTTCTTTAAAAGTCAGTGTTTATTTTCGTAGTGTTTCACCCCCAACAGCGTTGGCTGTTTGGGGGATTCATTTAGAAATTAGTTAAATGTTTGGGACGGACGGCATGGCGATGAAACAAGGAAACGAAAACACGACGATGAGCAAGAACGCGGACTAACAGAGAGAAGATGAGGACAACGGACAAACTGTGATTGAGAACGGCACCACTTTGACTTACGGAAAAGAGTAGACGCGTGGAAGCGCAAGGGGAGACGGTGAGCGACGGGACGGGGGAGAGAAAAAAGTCAGCGTTTCAGACAGGAGCTGACGGCGGAGGTGGAGGTGGAGGTGGAAGGAGCGGAGACAATTTCCATGATGGACTTACTAAGGCAAATCAAAATAGTTGCGGAGTGGTGCTGGGATGCAGGGTGAAGGGGAACCGAGTTTATGAGACCACGATGAAGGACGAGGAATCCAAAGAACAACTCATGGACGGCATACGCGTAAAGGGCGCTTCGGTGCACGCCAGAGCCATTGCGAATAATGACATGGTGGTTTCTTTCATCGGCTTGCCGGGGTACATAGCCGACAAACTTATTCTAGAGCAATTGGTGGATTGGGGCGTGACGGCGGTGTCGGCAGTCAAGCGGCGCATGTGGCCGGGGACCGACATCGCCGACGGGACCCGGTTCCTCAAGGTGCGCTTCAACAAGTCGGTCAGCGCACTCCCCTACAGCACCAAGTTCGAGACAACGAGAGGACCTCCGCGTGATACATGAGGCACGCGTCTGCCGACTGTGCATCAAACCCGGGCCCATTTTCAGAGAGTGCTCGGACTTCAAGTGCGACAAGTGCAGCACTCAGGGACGGGCGGAGGAGGAGGATGACATCGGCGGAGCGGAGGCGCAGGAGGCAGAGGACTGTAGGAGAAGAGGAGAAGGAGGAGGGGAGGGCGACGGACAGAGCGCGATGGACGAGACAAAATCGGCGTCCGAGGACGAGGAGGACAGCGGCGAGGACAGCGAGCTGGACCAGGCGGGCAGCAGCGAGGACGGAGGCGAGGAGGAAGACGACGCAAGAGGACGGAGAGGGTAGCGGCGACAGAAAGAGCGACACGGAGAGATCCGTTGGAAGAGAGGAGAAAGAAAAGGCAAAGAAGTAAAAAAAAAGAAACGCGTCGGGAAAGAGCAAGAAGCGAAGAGGAGAGAGGGACGGAGAGGAGACGGGAGGGACGGCAGTCCGGTCAGGAGGGAGCTGGCGGCGCAGAGACTCAGTGCCAAGCGGAAAGCGGAGAAGGACAGAGAACTGTTTTATTTTGCTCTCATGGCCACTGTTACTTCGGTCAACGTAAACGGCCTTCACGACGGAAGGAAAATGAAAGAAATTCTGTTCACGTACAAGAGTGACATCGCGTGCTGTCAAGAGACCAATTGGGACGACGCTTAAATGAAAGAAATGAAGGAGATATGGGAGGGAGACATCTATTATAACCATGGAGACAGAAACGCAAGAGGTGTGGCAATTTTAGTTAAACCTGATATCGTAGAGGATATAAAAGAACTTGCTCTCATGGCCACTGTTACTTCGGTCAACGTAAACGGCCTTCACGACGGAAGGAAAATGAAAGAAATTCTGTTCACGTACAAGAGTGACATCGCGTGCTGTCAAGAGACCAATTGGGACGACGCTAAAATGAAAGAAATGAAGGAGATATGGGAGGGAGACATCTATTATAACCATGGAGACAGAAACGCAAGGGGTGTGGCAATTTTAGTTAAACCTGATATCGTAGAGGATATAAAAGAACGGTATAAGGACAGGACGGGGAGGATCTTAGCTTTAGAATTTCAATATAGAAAAATAACTTTCCGTTTAATCAATCTATACATGCCAAATGTCGAAGTAGACAGAAGGACCATCCTGGGTGAGTTGAGAGAGCTGATAAGAGGGAGGTGCATAGTGGTGGGGGACTTTAACATCAGATGCAGTCGACTGGACATGGGGAAAGGAGTGGAATTCAGATGGGAACAATCAAGGAAAATATTATTGGAATTAATGGCGGAAACGGGACTGATAGACGCTTGGAGACACGAGAACCCGGAGAAAAGGGAGTTCACAAGAAGGCAGATGAGGGAAGGCGTTCTGAAACAGAGTAGGATAGACTTAGCTTTAGTACATGGAGAGAGCCTCAAATGTATAGATAGAATTAGACATCAGGGAAACAGTTTTAGTGACCACGACGCAGTCAGATTTCGAATCAAGGTACGGAGGGAGGAAGCAGGAGGAGGGATGTGGATCTTGAATGTAGGGTACATCGAAGAAGAGGAATATGGGAAACGGATTCGAGAGTTGCCGGATAGAGAGAATGAGAGTTTGGAGAAAAGGACACAGGATGATAGCAGGGGAGAGAGATGGGAAGAGATGAAGAGAAGGATTAAGTCAATAAGCATTAGGTATGGGAAGAAAAGGAAAGAAAAGAAGATGAAGAGAGAGAAAGGCTTGAGGGAAAGGTTGAGGGTGGAGTTGAGCAGGGCGGAGGACGAAGGGGGTTACAGTATGGAGAATTATTTGGAAGTGAAGGTGGAGTTGGAGAAATATGAAAGAGAAAAGTGCAGGGGGGCTATTCTGAGGAGCAAGGCGAGATACGCACTAGAGGGCGAGAAGTGCACGGGGTTCTTTTTAGGACTGGAGAAAGCACGACAGAGTAAAACCTATATACACGAAATTAACAATAAAGAAGGGAGGGTGACTGCAGATTACGTGGAAATATTGGAGAGGGTGCAGGAATTTTAAAGGGGACTTGTATAAAAGGGAAGGGGTGGAAGAAGGAAACATGGGCGAGGTGTTGGACAGCCTGGAAAAAAAGTTAAGCGTGGATGACAGAGCAGGGTGCGATAGGGAAATCAACGAGGGGGAGGTGCCGGAAGCTATTGCTGGGTTAAGTAGCGGGAAGAGTCCGGGGAGCGATGGGATAGGGATAGAATTGTACAAGAAATATAGACAGGAGATAGCACCCATATTAGTTCAAGTATATAGAGAGATAGCCAGAACAGGGTTCGTGCAGGACAGAATGGTAGAAGGGGTGATTACAATCATCTACAAAAAGAAGGGCAGTAGATTAGACTTGGGAAATGACAGACCAATTAGCTTGTTAAATGTAGATTATAAAATATTGACCAAAGTTCTGGCAAATAGGATTAAAAAAGTAATAGGGGAGATAGTGCAGCCAACACAGAGCTACAGCGTACCGGGCAGGGACATTGCAGACACAATAGGGACAGTCAGGGACGTCATTGAACACATCAAAGACGGATGGGACCGGGGGAGTAGTGGTCGGGATAGACTGGAATAAAGCGTTTGACAGAGTAGAGCATGAGTCTCTTTTCAGGGTATTGGAGAGAGTCGGGTTTGGAGAGAGGATGGTGGGATGGGCGATCAAAAAAGATGAAAGAGTAAAAGGGATCGAGCTGCCCTACGGCGGGGTGTGTGTAATAAACCACTAGGCGGACGACCCGACGATCACGGTGAGGGACACGGAGAGCGTCAGGAGGGTCATAGAACTGGCGAATAAGTACGGGACAGCGTCGGGGGCCAAACTTAACCGAGAAAAATCAGAGGTGATGTACATAGGGAGGGTAGAGAGAGGGGACATGGGTTTAAAAGTCGAAGAAAGATACATGAAGGTGTTGGGAGTGCACTTAGGAGTGGAGAGCAGGGAGGCGAGAGATGTGACGTGGACAGGAGTGATAAATAAAATCAAAAATGTGTGCGCATCATGGAAAGGGAGGAAATTACGGATCAAAGGGAAAATAACTGTTGTGAATAGTTTGTTATTGTCAGTATGTGTTTATGTGATGAGTGTTATTGAAATGCCAGACTGGGCTATGAGCGAATTAAATAGAATTGTAAATGAATTCTTAAGGGAAAGAAAAGGGGCTAAGATAGCACAGAAAACACTGGTGGGGAAGAAATGGGAGGGTGGCCTAAATTTGATGGACTTGGATACAAAAAAGACCGCGATGAGAATCAAAGTTGTGAAAAAGTATATGGAGGGGAGGTGGAACTATGGATGGAAAGAATTCCCGAAGAAATATATTCACAAGGTGGGGGGAATGGGAGAGAGTGGCTGGTACTGCGGCTTTAAGCAGTCAATGACCACTGGGATACCAGAATTCTATAGGGAGGTTTTGGAGGCATGGAGAAGGTTTTTGCCAAAATTAGATTTCGATTGTACGACACCGCAGATGTTTGTCAACATGCCCTTATTCTTAAATGAGAAAAATGAGACATAATAACAAAACTTTGTACGAGCCAAAACTCATCCAAGGAGGGATAAAACAACTAAAAGATATTATATACGAAGTCATACCAGGTTTTCTTAGAAGGAATTGCCTCTTTGACAGCGTGTGCGAGCTGGAGGGGATGGAGAAGAGGGAGAAAGTGGAAAAGATATACGAAAAAATAAAATCGAGCATACCCATCCAATGGGTAAACGTCATCGAGAGAGAGAGAGTGCGTGAGTGCCAAGGTGGAATGTATGCCGGAAATGTTTGTGATGGAGGGCGCAAAGAAATGTTATATGAAGAAATTAAGTGTGAAAAAGGTATATGGACGGTTGATCAAAGATGTGATGAAAGAGCCAGCGGCAGAGAACGTTTGAAAAAATAAAATCGAGCATACCCATCCAATGGGTAAACGTCATCGAGAGTGAGTGCCAAGGTGGAATGTATGCCGGAAATGTTTGTGATGGAGGGCGCAAAGAAATGTTATATGAAGAAATTAAGTGTGAAAAAGGTATATGGACGGTTGATCAAAGATGTGATGAAAGAGCCAGCTTGGGGGAAAGTGTTTGTGAACATGGATGTTAAAAAAATATGGTCAAATGTTGACATAAAATATAATACCTTTGAGTGTGAAAACAATGATTTCTTGATAAAGCACAATAGGATTTACACAAATGTGGTGTTCAAACAAAATCAACCCAGAAATGAACGCAATGTGCGATGCTTGTAAGAGTGGCCTTGAGAGTTTTTTGCATTATTTTCTGGACTGCGGAGAACTAGGTGATTTTTTAAATTGTATAAAGGAACTGATAAAAAACAATTGGAGTGCGGTGCAAGAGTTTGAAGAAGAATGGAGGAGCATCTTTTTATTTGGATTCTTTGAAAAAAGAAAAGGAAAAAAAATGTGTGTTTTGAATTTTGTTTTAAGTCATGCCAGACTTGCGGTCGTGTACAGAAGAAACTATGCACACTTTGAAGGACGAAAAGTAAAGATAAAGGACTTGTTTAAAGCACTCTTGAGAAGAGACATTGAACTGATTTGCAAATACGGAGAGACAGAAGCTTTTTCAGTGGGAATACGTTTATAAAGGAAGGGGACAGTGGTAATATTGTATTTAATTGGTAAATAAGAAAACAAATGCATATGTATATATATATATATATATATATATATATATATATATTTTTTTTT
>JAFBJU010000625.1:774311-803777 GCA_016785305.1 Colistium nudipinnis
AAAAAAAAAAAGAATAAAAATCTCATTAATTCACCTCTAAAATATTTTAACACCTGCTGCTGGTGTTAACTGAAATGTGTGTGTGTGAGTGTGTAATGACTATTCACATGTAGTCATATAAAATCTTTTTTTTTTTTTTAATTAATGGCTTCATTCAACTTCTTTGGATAATCAGGTCAAAAAAACAGGACTTTGGTGTGAAAAAAAAAATCTGCACAATATGAACCAATTAGTGCAAATAAAAGAGATTAAGTGCAACGTTACATTTTGTCCGATGTCCACGTGGTGACGGTCTGCTCGGCACCGCCACAGGAACCGGACGCACAAACAGACGATCTGGGACACACAACTCGTCCACAGTAACACAGCGCATGCCCTTATTCACAACAATTAGAAGCGCCATTACAAGTCAGTACAAAAAAAAAAAAAAAAGTCAAATAAAACATATGCAACAAATGTATAAAGAAGTTGTTTTTTTAAGAAATAAAACCAACAAAAAAAAATGTGTAAAGTTCCTTTTTTTTTTTTTAAGAGGACACTTTGACACTGTCCCAGTGCCAGCGAGATTCTGCCAGAGGACAAAAAAATATATAGAATTACATTTTTGTTTTTTTTGCATCTTAGAATTGTATTTGTTGATTGGAAATTCAAAAAAGGAAAAATCTATATTCTTCAGTAATATTTACGTATTAAAATCTTTGTAAACAGTTTGCCCTTTTTTTTTCTTTTCTCTCGCATTCTAATCAGACTGAAATAGAAGCTCGTATATTTTTTTTATATATATATATATATATATATGAATTTATGTATGTATACATAGATATTTATAAATCTCTGGCAAACATTAATAAAATAGAACCTTTTATTTCGTCTTCATTGCTTTTTTTTTATGATTGTGTAAAGCAGCTGGATTTTATTTCACCTGAAGGAAAACGAGCGGCGAGAAAAAGTTAAATCGTGCGTCGGCATTTCTGCTGCCTCTCAGTGCTGCGATGGGTAGTTGCTATGGTGCGTCACCGTGGCGACGGGGGGGGGTTGCCATGGCTACGAGCTGGTGATGAGAGAGGAAAAAAATAGGAGGCGAGGAGACTTCCGGCTCGACGCTGCATCGTCTCTATGTTGTTGGGTTTTTTTTTTTTGGTTTTCGAGGGGGGCGGAGTCTCAGAGTCTGACCCCTGAACCTCCTCGTCCCAAATATAAGCGCGGGCATGTGTGTGTGTGTGTGTGTGTGTAAACAATGTGTGTGTCCACTTTCACATTAAATGAATCTCAGTGACGGTTGGCATGCACGTTCTGATTTACACTGCAATTGCGTGTGTGTGTGTCTGTGTGTGTGTGTGTGTGTGTGTGTGTGTGCGTGCGTTTGTTTTCTCACTCCCTCGTTTATGACCGTCGGTGTGACGCGCTCAGAGTCTGTCGCTGCGAAAGGAGTCCTCCACGGACGGGTCGGGCAGCACCATGTCGGGGTCACTGAGCATGCTCAGTCCGTCCAGGCTGAGCGGCTCGATGCGCAGCTCGTCCTCCAATGGGAAGCCGCCGTCGGAGTGGAAACAGTCGGGCACGGAGGAGAGCGCGCCGCTCATGTCCTTGGACAGGTTGGGGTTGGAGTCGTCTGAGAACCAGAGGAGAGGATGATGCTGGGAGAAGGTCTCTCTCTCTGTATAATTAACAACACACTCTTTCTATTATAGCCATTATATTTTATAATATATTACATAACGAAACCATAAAGATCAGCTGCTCTGGAGACGCGCTGATTTCAGTTCATCCTCAGGAAAGCGAGAATTCTTTATTTCTAAGGCCTCGATAATGGAGGAATATCTATCCTAATTATAATTTAGAGGATTATTAAACGTGATTTTACGATAAAACTTCATGAATGACATGGATCAAATGACAGTGTGTGTATTTGAACACCGGGACTGCTCTTTAACCTAAATACTTACCACAACCTGTTGGTCCCTGATCAGCTGAAAGATGTCAAAAGCACAAATATAATATAATAATATATAATAAAAAAAATTGTTCAGGAATGTCAGCTTGATCATAGTTGATAAAAAATATGTTAAGGTCGCTTTAAAATAGCATAGTAATATAATAATATATATATATATGCTATTTTAAAGCTACCTTGACATATTTTTACGTTAAATATTTTCAATCTATATTGTTCGGCCAATCTTAGCCAAGCCTAAATGATTTCATCCACTTTAAAATCACACATTCAGCAGTTTTGTTTCAGAATAAAAAATAAATAAATAAAAAAAAATATATATAAACCCACATTCCATAATACCTGAGCATGCTCGCCATCTGCTCGCTAACTGGTTTTAACCGGAGTCACTCACCGGTGAGGATGATGTTGGGCAGCCCTCCGCTGCAGTTGGAGTAGAGCATGTTGGGCCTCAGGTGCATGGCGTCCTGCAGGTTGCCGTGGCTGCCGCCCAGGCCCGAAAGCGCCGCCTGCGAGTAGTAGAGCGAGGAGGAGGGGTCGAAGCAGGAGCCCCCCGCAGAGGAGTTCATGGCGTTCTCCAACAGGCTGAACTGGTCCAGCTGGACGGCAGACGGAGAAAACATATAATAATAATAATAATAATAATAATAATAATAATAATAATAATAATAATAATAATAATAATAATAATAATAATAATAATAATAACAAAATAATTATTATAAAAATAAAAACAACAATAATAATAACAACAACAACAACAACAACAACAATAATAATAATAATAATAAAACAAAACAATTATTATAAAAATAAAAACAACAATAATAATAATAATAATAATAATAATAATAACAATAATAAGCAGTGTTGTCATATTTAACAGTGTTTTAATCATAACAAGCCAATTTGGGTTAAACATTAATAACACCACAGAAACATTTTGCAGCTGTAAATGCGGAAACTTTTTTTCTTTTGACAGGAGAAGCTCGATTCTGAAGTGTTTATGTAAATGATTCACATCTGTGTCCAAACGAGAATCTGCATCGACTCAAGAGTCAGAGCAGAGATTTCATCAATGATAAATGTTTATATTTCTCCCATTACAAAAAAAAGTCCACGTGCATCTGTTTTGCATCTGTTTTTGTCAGCGTGTGCGTCTCTGTGTGAGAGTGTGTGTGTGTACCTGGTAGGGGAGGTTCTTGCTCTGGCGGTTGGAGAACTGCTGCTCCATGAAGGGGTCGTTGAAGAGTGACGACATGTTATTGTGCTTTTAAGAAGAAGTAGACAAAACAACAATCATCATTTTCCAAAATAGAATGACACTTTACTAAAGAAGAGAGAAAAAGACATTTGATAGAGTAAAAGAAAATGAACCAAAGTTAACAACAACTAAATCTCATTATTCAACCTCTTCAGTCCAATAAACATAAAAAAAATAACTACAGAGTGAATGTGATTATTTAAATTAGCCTGAGTTAACAGAATTACAATCTAATCTCCCTCTCTAATTTCCGCCTTGCAGGGAGACAAAAACAAATTACAAACAATGATGCACACACATACACACACATACGCACACCCAATCTGATAAACACTCACTTGGCCAGTGTTGAAGTCCAGCTGGATGCCCTGCAGAGGAGACACAGGTTGTTGCTGCTGCTGTTGTTGTTGTTGTTGTTGTGACTGGTGCTGCTGGCGTTGTCGTCCCTGGTCCACTGCATGCTGGGATTGCTGGTAGAGGGGGTAGGGTGGGGGTGGCTCCCTGGGCATGTTACTGGTGTCCAAAGCAACTCCCTACACACAGATGGACAGAGAGAGAGAGAGAGAGAGAGATAGAAAGAGGCAGAGAGAGAGAGGGAGGGGGGGAGCAGAGAAAGAGAGAGAGAACCAGCAGGAGTCACTATAGACACACTGCACAGTTTAATATATATAATAAACTAACTACTAAAATATACATACAGTGTGCGCGTGCGTGTGTGTGTGTATATATATTAGTGCTGGGCAGCGATTATTTTTTTTAATTTTCTTTTATCGCATTATTTACTGCTATTATGCTGCGATTAATCTTAGGCCCCGCCCCCAAATGCTCTGATTGGTTGAGACGCGTGAGTGACTGATCATCTGGGGGACGATGGCAACAGGAGCTGTCGTTTTACCTGTGTGATGGGGGACAGCGAGGGGGACATGGTGGGGGACAGCTGCTTGGCCAGGCCGCGCCGCTGCTCCGTGCCGGGGGACAGGGTGAGGGGGCTGATGGGAGCCGGCCGCCGGCGGGGGGAGTTACCGGACAGGCGCAGGGAGGAGTTGATGGAGGGGTTGCTAAGCGACGACTGCAGCTGGCAGTTGTTGAGAGACGCCTGGATGGAGGGATTACTCAGAGAGGAGGAGAGTCCTGCAGGGAGGAGGAAAAAAAAGACACACGCACACGCACACGCACACGCACACACACACACACGCTCTGTTTTAATCCATTAATAAAATGGAAAATCCTATCAACCTTTTCTCAATGAGCCCACACCACAGAGATTTTTTCTTTTTTTGGCGGGAGGAATTCTATTGTTTTTACGCGTTTGTGTAAATGACTCACATCTGTGTTCAAATCAGAATCAGAGATTTCATCCAGGATGAATGTATACATTTCTCACATTACAAAAACTACACAAAGACCAAAAGACAAAAAAAATAAAAAATCTAAATCAATAAATCTGAAACGCAAATAAAATGTGTGAAACCAGAGAGGAAACATGTGGAAGTTATGACGGGGAACATGCAGTGGATTTTCCAGCAAGCCGTCCAGCCCTCAGCCTGAAAAACACTGGAGTCTATTGTGTGATTGGATGGAGAGAAAAGATGGAGAAGAAGAAGAAGAAGAAAGGGAGAAAAAAAAAGCAAGGCAGAGGACGGAGGAGAAAAAGAAAAAGAAAAAAGAGCTGCTTGTAACCAGCCGGCAAAAAACGAGGGCAAAGTTCCCCCGTCGTTTTGGTTCTGGTCAAATCCCAAAATGGGAAAAACCCAATGACGTTCATTTTATAAGGAACGATTTTTTAATTTTAATAACTAAATATATTTAACCAAAGAGACAGAAAAACGGCATGGGTGCTCAATTGAATTCCCCCATACATTTATATATATATATTATTTATCGGATGAATTCTGAACATAAATTATTTGATCAGTCCAAGAAACATAGATCATATAAAACTCACTGTACTTAGGAGCTTATTGAAGAGGATTTCATTTATATATATATTTTTTAAAGAAAATGCAACAAGTGGTAAAAATAAGAATCAAATAAGGATTATCTTTTTTTTTAAATTATTTTCTGATTTAATTTTCATCAATTTTAACACTTGTTTCAAATAATTAAACCCAATCCGAGTGTGTGGAGGAGGTGATGGAAGTGGACCCACCTTGTGAGTTCCCGATGCCCAGGTGCATCATGGCGGCGGGCAGGTTCCCCGTGCTGCTGCCCCCGCTCAGGTTGGGGTATCCTCCTCCTCCTCCTCCTCCTCCTCCGCCGCCGCCGTCGTCTGGGTCCAGCGGCGTGGAGAGCGGCGAGGGGAAGTGCAGGTTGCTGAGGTCGGGCAGCGAGCCGCCCGTGTTCAACGAGCCCTGATAGTGGGACAGACCCGGGTTCTGATCCGGAGACGGGAATATACTGGGGAGGAGGACACGCACACACAATAGACTCATCAGGAAAACACACAATCCACTCACATGCATTTAAATATTGCGCATAATTAGAGGCCAGGTCAATAAAGGTTGAAATTGGCATTTTTTTTTTGACCCACTCTCTATTTCCTCCATTATTTCTCAAATTTCCATGTTCTGCTCATACAGTCACATTAACTTCATATGAGCAGCAACTGTGACTCATTGTTGACTGCCCCCCCACACACACACACAAACTGGCAAACAATAATCTTGCCTCTACAAACATTAACAGCGTTTTTTTTTTTTTTATCACACTCAAGAGAACATAAAACAACAAGGCCAAAGCAGCTCAGTGCTGGTGAGGCATTTTCTAATAAATACTAATTAAAAATCTAATGATCATCATTTTCTTTCTGACAAGAAAAAAAATCTGTATAATAATAACATCAATAACAACAATAATGATTATATTATCAAAATGTATAATAACATCAATAATAATAACTAAAACAAAAATAATTATACTCATGATATTATTAAAATAAAAATAATAATAAAAATAATAATAATAATAATAATAATAATAATAATAATAATAATAATAATAATAATAATAATAATAATAATAATAAAAATAATAATAATAATGTAAAATTGTCATTTTACATCCTCCCTGAAGTTGTAAAGCTTCTGAACTGAGATTATTAAATCCTCACTGGACTCCGGAGGTCGCCGTGTGAAGACAATAGTGGACGCCAAAGGAATGTGAGCGTAATAACAACAACGACGTGTTCCTCGTACTATAAAAAGATGGGAGGTGTGAAGGGGGAACACAGACTTCCTGTTTGACAAGTTTACCGCGTGTGGCATTTCAATTTCAGGATTTCATTGTTCTCATGACCCACTGCAGTGGAAACACCCAGATCTCATTTCTGAATCACACATTGTACAATCATTTTTTTTTCCTCCAAATGAATAGCAATATACGTCTACACGCGTTTGACTTACTTGATTCCAGGCACTTCGCAGGATTTAGGTCTTGATGTCATAGACTGGACCTGAAAACAAAACAAATAAGTTAGTAATAATAGTAAAAAAAAAATAACAAATGTACGTATAAATAATATACGTTACAAAAACAACAATGCATATCATTTTCTCTCTGTGCATCAGATATATAATGAAGGAGTGTGCTCCAGCCAAACTCAAACCAGTTGTGATCTTTTATCCTTTAAATAAAACATCTAAAAATAATTAGTGCATCTCTTCCAACAATACAGAGCATGTTCTAAACTTAACGACCTGTGTGTGTGTGTGTGTGCGCGCGCGCGTCACGTGGTGCACTGTGCCCTTGATGACACATCCTTGATTACAATGGCTCACAGGAGGATCTGAATGGAACCAGATCACACACACACAGACCAGAGCTAATTTAGCTTTTATGAGCTGAAGTGGTCCTTACTGGAAGTTCATTGGCAAACTCACATTTAGTGAATGTGGGCCGGGCCTATACAGACAAAATATATATGTTTTTTTTTGTTTCTTCTTATCATCAACGGTTAAGGTTACATCTTCCATGTTACTCCATCGGAATGTTTCACACATTCCAGCTCCTACAAATCTGTCTGAGACTCGTCCAACACCGATCCCGTGAAATACAGGAAATACTGGTTTGGACGCGGAGGCGTGGACACGCCACGTCCAAGGCAGGGGCGGGGTCACGGTGAACCAATCAGGTGTAAATGTATACGCCCCAGAAATCTCACCTTCTTGGCCTCCCACAGCTGCTTGGGAAGAGGCTTACTCACGCCCATCAGACTCTCCTCGTTAGCCAGAGAATTAAAGGAGAAGACTGCAGAGGAGAAGAAGAAAAAGAAGAAAGCAAACTTGTATCATAAGGACGTCGTGTAAATGAGAGCCAAAGAAATCAATTCAACTCACTGTCTCCACAGCCGTCCACCTCGGCCTCGTTCACGCTCGCTGAATGCCAGCCTCCACAGACAAAAAAAGAGGGATGAAGGGGAGAGAAAAAAAGAAAAGACATGAAAACAAAAGCAGAGGAACATTAGAGGATATATATATATTTTTTTTTTGTTCCACTGTGTGTTCGGCAATTACAGCGCACTTTGGTATTAAACAGCTGGGCATGATGGTGTTATTAATCACAGATTTGTGTGCGTGTGCGGACAGACTGATGAGGACCGAAAAGAGGGCCATTGTTTTTCTCCAGCCACAAAGAGGCTCTTTCTCTTCCTCCCCAGAGACTCGTCTTTGTCCTCCTTTCAAGTTCTCTCCATTCCGGGTCTGATTCTTCGTGCTGAGCAAAAACACAATTCCTCTCCACTCTGTGGCTCGTTAGGAAATATTTTTTATTTGGTTCTGTCCGGATGTTTTATTTCAAATATCTTCATCAGTGAACTACTTGAAATTGGCGTCCCTTGCTCGCCCCCCTATGTGTCCTCGTTCTCTCTGATTCTCTCTCATTCTTTTATAAAACGAAACCTTTCAGAAAAAAAAACGGGACAATTATGGCAATACAGGGATTTTGCATTATTGTAAAAAAACACACACACCATGCAATGTGAGTCTGGACTATTCAGGATGAGGAATTGTTCTTTCCTCCGAGTGTTTCCGCTCTGTAACTCCTAATATTATGCATAATAATTAACAATGAGATATGAGACTCAGTAATTAGCCTGTCAAGATAAATAATGGGACACATGGGACTGTGTGACGTAAATATGTTATGTTATTATTATTATTTTATCATTTATTTATTGGGACTTTAATAAGTAACCGATTTATTTTAGACTCAACAAGAAATGTCATAAATGCCACCACCTACTTAGATTATTATTATTAGGTGAATGGAAAATTATTAGATGACTAAATGAATGCACAATGAACATGAAATAAGTGTGTGTGTGTGTGTGTTTGTAAGCATCACACACCCACACACACACTTCAAACTGTGTCTATGGTGAGCCATGTAAAGCAACAACACACTAGGCTCACACTGTTTGCACATGAAACTCATCCTTCAGATCTTAAAGCAATATCCTGTTTAAGCTTGTTGGCTAAACACACTGAGTAGTAATCCACTCCTCCGCTCCTCATCCTCACCACTCTTTATCCCTCACAAACATCGTCCAGAGATGGAGAGGGTGAGCAATGATTCATTCCTTCATTTCTCATGAAAATTATAATTTTTTTTTTCCTTCCCTTTTGGACCGAGTACAAAAGGCATAAACACAACATTTGCGTTGTTCCCGACAGTGAGGTTGTGTAACCGAGCTGGGAGAGAGAGGAAAAGCAGCCGGTTGTGTGGACTGTGTTAATAAATGACCCGAGGACCAGATACACAAACACCATAAAAGCAGCGCGATGACGGCGACGTGGACGCAGCGTGGCAGCCGGCCGCACGCGGCGTGGGACTGAGAGCGCCGGACGCAATGATCCGTACCGCGGTGAATCATCAGACTCGTAACTCCAGAATAACCCACGATTCTGCGTACCGCGTTAAAAAAAAACAAGCCAGAGCAGGTTAGTGCTGGTTCTTGAAACTGCACTGCACCAAAAGATAAAGATTCCTATGAAATGTGGAAAAATAATAAAGTAGCCTTCTGAATTCAAATACACAAACATAGATGCAAAGTGACCAAGAAAACACATTTTTGAGTAGATGGGGATTTCTTCCAGAACTTGCCTCTTGACCTTGTTAAGATGGAGGTCTAATATGAAGAATTTGTGAAATCTTAAAATTCAATCAATTTAAAACTTTGACTGAAACTCACAGAGGGTGTTGGAATTATTATTGTTATTTATTTATTTGCATTAAATATAACACTACTTTTTTTTAAATGTTTTTACCCTGTGCAGCAAAAATGAGTTTACACACATAAAAACTGTTGTGTCTCTTCAGCATGTGGGACTGAGATTTGAAACGAGTAAATCTGGCCTCATTAAATAAATCTGTGCGCGTTGCGCTGCGTGCGTTACTCTCACCATTCCGCTGAGGAGGACCTCGGCCCATCTGCTGGTTCATGCCAAAGGGGTCCTGAGGGTTCGGGTTCATGGCGCTCGTGTGCAGAGCCGAGTCCGAGTTGGTTCTGAGTGGGAGGAAGAGGAAAAAAAGAAAAGAAAAAAAGAATAATAAATAAATCAATCCAAATGATTAGAAGAGTTCCAGCACCTTGGACAGGGGCAGAAGATTTCCTCAGTGAGTCACTCAGCTTCCTGCTCGGCCTCAGGCTTCATCTGACCTCACCACACTGAGAGCTCATTACTGTGTGTGTGTGTGTGTGTGTGGGCTCACTGGCTCATGGATGATTATCACATTTAAAACACGATTGTGTGTTTTTTTTTCAAATTATTCCTACAGGGGAAATCGCAACTGTGCCATTCCTGCGCACCTTCTCAACAGGAACTGATTTGAGGTTTTCTACCCAAAAACAGATTTGACAAAGAAGGAACCTACTAATAAAGTGTTCCACTTGCTTTATTCTACCATGCAATGGTCCATTTGAAATGATATGAAGTATTTTCTTATTTAAATGCACACAGTCCCTAGAGTCCTGTATCCCTGCAGCGTTCCCCATTAAGTCTCATTGTTTTTTTCTTTCAAGCGTCATTCCCTCTTTCCTCCTGGTACATTATAGCAAATGACGGCAATCATATTTAAGTTTATTCCGTCCAGAATTGGCATTGCAAAATACATTAGTATAGCCGGTCCATCAAGGTCCGATTTCAAAGCTTTTAAAACTCAGAGAATGACTTTATATTTATAATTTCATCAGCAGTCCATGTTTTTATTGGTTGTAATTTAGAACACTTTCAAGCAAAATAAAAAAAAAATCGGGAAATCCAACAATCTTTTTACAGTGTTAGTAAAATAATATTAATATCATAGATTTATAAATATATATAACAAGTTAGACTCCGAGGCCTTCAAATGTTAAAATGTTTCTGGCCTGCTCACGCACCTTCAGATGAAGCCATTCCTGGTTGCACGGTCATTTTGGGCGCACGTTGGCAACCGCAGGAAAAAAAAAAAACAAGCAGTAGCCATGGTAACAACGGGGCACCAGGGAGACGTATACAAACTCTAATCTTGAAAATATTGTGTCGTTAACTGCGTCAAGCACCGACTTCCCCTATGAGACTTGTCTTAGATTGTGTTTACTTTATGACTTTCAGAGAATAAATTCATCAGCATTAGCTGCTTTTGTGGAGAGCGTATTTATCATTTTACAGGACTGCTGGTTAAATGACGAAAAATCATTATACAGGATTTTTTTTTATGTATTTGTGTGTGAAATTGTTTTGGTTAATGTGTGGAAACTGCTCCCTCGTAAACACAGTCATAAAAACCAAAAATTCCCGGCGTCACACACACTTTCAACTAAACCCATCTGACTGTTGTGCTGCTGTGACGGTGAACTGTTTTTGGTGCTTATTTAATGCTGCCGATATGCATCATGCGACAGATCTACGTCTGAAGCCACTACGTCTTCCCATTTCGGAGCCTCCTTGGATAAAAGAAACATCCCATATTAATCCTCCAGGCTTTTCTGTGGCAACATAACAAGCATTTGGGGGTTTTAGAGCTCATCTCTGTGCCGTTACCATGGCGATGCCCACATGCCCCTAAGTGGACTTACATGGCCTACAGGAAACAATACAACACTTTGAGAAGAATGTAAAAAAAAAAAAAAAAAAAAAAGGCTGAAGCAAGAACAATAAAGGTGAATAGGGAGCCCCCATGTTAGTCTGCCAAGGAGCCGTGAGTCCTGAAGTTGGGTTAGTGAGAGAATAGCTATTGATGAATAATTCAGAGGAAAAAACCAAAGGTTATTGGGAAAAAAAACAAAGAGAGATGAAGAAAAAAAAAAAAAACAGTGATTGCGTCGCTCTGTCTCAGCTGCAGAGGAAGAGAAGCAGAGGATTACTGAGATGTTACCAATCAGCCGGAGATTTACAGAAGGATAGAAACCAGGATGTTATGTGCACAGAGAGAAGAAAAGAAAAAAAGAGAAAGAAGTGAATGGTCGGCCTGTGTGAGCGAGGGATAAAGCGTCAAAGAGAGAGAGAGAGGGTCAAAGGTCACCTGTTGAGTTGTGATAATAATCTAAAGCCGGGCCGTTTTTCCTCGGTCCATGGCTGCTGTTCCCTTCAAACACACACAGAGGAAAAGAAATAAAGATGAATCCACCGGGTGAAAGAACAGAGAGAAAAAACCCTAAAGAGAAACCAATCGGAATATCCAAAACATGATGCATCTGTCCAGGCACGTGTCCGGGGGGAGAAAAAAAACAAAGAAAAGACCCTGGAAAGTGTTTTGTTGTTCATATATATATATATATATAAAACTGAGGAGGGGGAAATGGAAATGGACGAACTATGAATTTGAATGGAGTGATGGAGAAAAAGGCGGGATGGGTGAGCGGGCGAACGAGAGAGAGAGAAAATTGACAATAACAACTCGATGTGAAGAGTCATTGTGGAAAGCTGAAGTGGGAACAGTGACTGAGAGGATTTTACTGCATCCCTCAGCAAAACCTAAAAAAGAGGGAGTTGATTCTCTCTTCGACCGGAGGAAGAGAGAAGCTTGTTTTTTAACTGGAATCCAAAAAAAAAAAAAGGAAAGGTCCAAAGAAGCCACCGGCACTTTTTATCTATTTATGATCAGGCAAGCCTAAGACACAATCTCCACACAATCATAAAATCTATCTTATTGGCTGTAGCTCGTAAAAAAAAAAAATCTTAAAACTGGTTTTAAAAGAAAATGACAACTTAAAAAAAAGGAAGTAATCTCATAAACGATTAATAGTTTGGTGTTTTCAAACTTTTGACTGGCACTCTTTAACTATAATTATTTTTATGACCCATGAGAATTTTTATTTTAACAGCTGCAGCGCTGATGAAGAGCGGGAGAAATATTTCCCTCTGTGGAAACACAGAGTTGGTTTTGATCTGGATCACTTTCTTGTGGATTCTTGGCGTGTTTACTCCTCACATCTCTGGATTTTTTTATTTTTTTTTTACTTTACTTTAAAGACATTTTTTTTTTTGTCCAACATGTTCTCTGGCTCTCCGCTGAGATTGCATTTTTATTTTTTTTTTACTTGGAGCAGTTTCTGAGGAAAAGGGAACACGCTGACGTCTGTAGAAATGAGTCAGACTCAAAAACCACTTTAGTTGAAAAATTGAGCATATTGCAAATTGTCTCTGCATATTTTTTGACATTTAGAATTTCCCACATCTCAGCCATTAACTCGGCGAGCACAATGTCATCATGATTTATAGGACTATTGGGGAGAAAAAAAGAAAAGGGGGCGGGATTAACCTGTTGGGGGGGGGGCCTGGGGCAAAATTCCTCCTTTCTCGTACTTTTGTCTGGTGTACAGCGCCCAGCCACATAATTAACTCATAACCTATAGATGAATTTATATAAATATATATATATATACACGTGTGTGTGTGTGTGATATATACAGAGGAATTCAAGTCACTCAGGATCTGCCTTCAAGCGCTTTGTTTTTGCAGTTAATGAACTTAACCACAAAGGACAAATCACACGGTGACCTCAATTTAAGACACAGAGTCATGTTGCCAGGTTTGTAATTTAAACCTTTTCATCAAGACCAATCTTGAAAAAAAAAAAAAAAATTAAAACATGTTGAGATAATCCGACACATGCAGCGTGGGATTTGATAATCAGCCCAAAAAGCAACAAAGTTCCGCTATAAGCTTTACACACTACTGTTTTTTTTGTTTTTTTTTACTTATTTTATTTATTTATTTTAAATCAGTCCTCAGAAGTAAGTTTTACGATGTACATTCAGGGTGGGGAAAAAAAAGCACATTTCTATTTACAGAACCAGCTATATAAAAAAACAAAAAACACCTCTATGGTGACAAACATGCCGACATTTTCCCAAAGAGGCAACTGGAATAAAAATAAAAAAATCCCTCCCTTGCACGGCCTTTTTAAAGAGCGACCTGCAGGGAGCCTGGTCTGAGATTTCATCCCCAGAGAGGCTGGTACGCGAATAACCGGCCTAAGATGGGTGAACGGAGGAGGAGGAGGAGGAGGAGGAGGAGGAGGAGGGCGTGGGACTGGATTCAAAATCTGACCCTGCAGCAGATCGTCTCTAAAGGGACAAATTCAGGTCCGAGGCATCAGGGAAACCAGAACCCTCTGAGAGCATCTCTTCCCAGAGTCCCCGTCTTTAACGCTCAACAGAGGACAGATGGTGGATATCAAAAAAAATAAATAAAAAAATCAGAGGCCCCGACTGCAGATGGACCAAGTTGGGAAATCACCACATTTGAAAAAAAAAAAAAATCTAAGAAGAGGGGGAAAAAAAAATCAGGTCCGAGGCATCAGGGAAACCAGAACCCTCTGAGAGCATCTCTTCCCAGAGTCCCCGTCTTTAACGCTCAACAGAGGACAGATGGTGGATATCAAAAAAAATTAATAAAAAAATCAGAGGCCCCGACTGCAGATGGACCAAGTTGGGAAATCACCACATTTGAAAAAAAAAAAAAAAATCAAAGAAGAGGGGGAAAAAAAAACGTAGAGAAGATAAGATCTGCAGAGCAGGCTGCTGATCAAGGAGTGGTTAAAAAAAAAAAAAAAAAAGTCTGTGAGAACAACTCTGCATTTCTGTCATGCTTCATCCCTCAGAACTGGCACATTGCCTTCAGGCTTGGATGCAACCACCAAAAAAAAAAAACAGGCATGTATGAATGGTTGGCAAATTTCTGCCAAAAAAATGTTTTGGTAAATCATAGAAATAAATAATAACTAGAATGGAAATAGAGAGTAAATGTGATCCGTTTGAGCTTTTTTTGGCCTCATCATCCCAACCTGGAGGAGGTGGGTCAGGAGCAGATGGCTCATCACAGGCGTGGCAGCATTGAAACAGTAAAAAAAAAAATATATATATATATATATATATATACACATATATCTAACAACACTGGACGTGTGAGGACGCGGTGCAGATGTGGTCCACCTTGTAAACACCAGACAAGAGCCCTGGACCATCTCCACGCATGGATAGAAACCAGAGTGTTTTTTTTTACTCACTGTATACACACAGCACATTAGGAACAGTGGCTTAGAGAGTGGCCTTCAATGGGATTTCCCTTGAACTAAACTGGGAGCAGAGCCTCTTTAATCTGGCACCACTTCAGCTGGGAGCCACTTCCTGTCCGTCATGTCTTGACTGAAGCTACGAGCTCGGTCGGAGAAAAGACACACAACGCAGATTCATTCGTTTCACCCACAAACCAGGGACACACAAAACAAACCTGATGCAACGACGCTATTTATGGGATCATTTATGAAATGACTGGGTTTCAATGGCTTCATCCACTTACAAAATCAGGACAACCTGTGCGCATTCGCCACTCCTTCCAAAAAGTCGACAAACTGTGAACAGCTTTGCAAGTAAAATTGAAAAACGAAAAAAATTGCTATAGAACAGTACAGAGGTCAAATGTCCAATCTATGACAGAAATCCGCAAGAGTATTATTATGTTAGACAACAATGGGACTGATACTGTACTGCAGCTATACAAGCACACACGCAGGCGCGCACAAACACACACTTTCAATGGCTCACTGTAAATCCGCCATCAATCATAGCTAATGACTACATTTGTCATGCCATCCTGCCAAATACCCAACAGGCAAAATTCCTTTTTGAGAACAGTGAGCTACAAGCTATATATATATATATTTTTTAATTTTGGTCTCTGGCCGGGACAGGAACCCTGGGCCAACGACGGCCGCCGTGGGGGGGGGGGAGTTTATCCCCGTAACACACAGTGCGACAGCAATCTGCTGCAGGTCTGAGCAGGAGGCTCCACCTGGCCTGCACCGACATGACGGAGCTGATGCCAATCACAGGTGGGGAAAAAAAAATGGAGGTGGTGGAGGAGGAGAATACACCAGAAACAGGAAAAAGAAAATGTCAAATTTTGTGTCACTTAACTCTACATGCTTCACATTTATTTATGTTTACGTCTATTATCTATATTTTATTTTATTTTTTTATAAACTGCTATAAACTTGTTACTCTTGTTTGAAGCCCTGTTGAGGAGTCTGAGATTTAAGAATTTCCTTTCCAGCAGCAGTGCTCTGTAATGGTGGTGTATATGATGAAGGATTGAATCTTGTGCGTGTGCGCTGTAATTTACCATCGAACATGTAACGCGCAGAGTGGAAATGAAACGCGGCGGCGTGAAGCGAAGCCGAGCTGCTGAATTAAAAAAAAAAAGCGTGAAAGTGTGCGTCGGTGCCACATGGCTGGTCTATAAAAACACGCCCCCACCGACGCCCGGCTGCTCCACATCGTTTGTCGGCCAACCTGTTTCTGTGGCGTCAACAATGACGAGAGGGCGTGGACCGCACAATCTGTTACAGTATGTTCAGCTCGGAGGACGAAGATGAAGCTCGGAGGAGGAGGAGGAGGGGGGGGGCGGGGGACTGGGCCATCAGCCAAAAAATCCTGCATACTAAACACGAGCGTTGAGACGGAGCAAAGTCAGTGAAGGGAGAGAGAGAGAGAGAGAGAGGGAGGAGCATGGCTGAGCTTTTTATCTCAGGGCCATAATTCACTCCTCTTGTAAACACTGAGGAGAAAAAAAACAAAAAAAAACGCAGAGTGCTCGAAGGAGGAACAACCAAACAACCAGAGCTGGGAAACCGTCGTACTGTGGCCAGATAGTGGTAAAGACTGTAGTGACGCTGTTGTTGTGTTATGGTTACTCCTATTCTATTTTTAATATTGCAGCTGAGCTTTTTATCTCAGGGCCATAATTCACTCCTCTTGTAAACACTGAGGAGAAAAAAAAACAAAAAAAAAACGCAGAGTGCTCGAAGGAGGAACAACCAAACAACCAGAGCTGGGAAACCGTCGTACTGTGGCCAGATAGTGGTAAAGACTGTAGTGACGCTGTTGTTGTGTTATGGTTACTCCTATTCTATTTTTAATATTGCATATTTTATACTTATATTTGCACTATTCTATTTTACTACCTGCATGTTACTTTCTCTCTTTTTTTTTTAAATCCTATTTTGCATACCATATTCTATATTTCTTACCTTATAAACATTTTTTTTTTTTTTTTAATTAGGGAACCTGAGTTGATCATTTCGTTCTGGCCCATTTAACTATGTTATAAAACTGAAAATAAAGAAACCGTGAATCCTTAAATATGGTGGAACTGTTTTTCCACCCATACATTGTGAGTCAGCACAGTCGGAGTTGGAGTGTGTTTGCGTGTGTGTGTGTGCGCGCAGCCACAGGGCCGAATGCTGGTACAACATAAAATCCCCAAACAGTCGGAGCAAGCGCTGTGGGACGTGACCTTTAGAAAAGCAAAGGTTCATCTGCCAGACACCTTCAGCTGGACGCAGCCAACACAGCGTCCTGAAATATGCGGACAACAATGAAAGACGAAGACGTGACCCTCAGAAAACAGAAATCTCCACGCCAATGGAAGAGAAAATAAGAAAGGTGGGGGAACAGGAAGTGAGCCGGACGATTAAATAATCTCATTAGAGTTAGAAGAGATAAAGAGACGCGGTACTCACCTTCTCCAGTTATTGTCCGGGGGTGGGGACAGGTACACCGCGCCGTACGGAGAGCTCTCCATGTGAGGGGGGGGGGGGGGGGGTAAGGAAATCAGGGGGGGTTAAGGAAATCATGATTATATTATTTGATAAAAAATAAAACGCAAGGAAAAAGAGGAAATCCCCACACACAATTCACAAAGCATAAGTTATAAAGTCCAACGTAGGTCTACTTCTTTAACCAGACATTTTAATACCAAAATAAAACGCGTAGTGTAGAGTTCCAGTTACAGCTCTAAGCGCCATAAAAAGGAGGCTCAGCGTTTAAGATGCGACATTAAAATAAATCAATAACATTTCTATCCACCATGAGCACATTCTGATCAGAGCTCAATTGTGTCGAGGTACAACAGAGTCAACGATAAAATGTCACCTTTTCCCAAATACTTCATGAAAACAATGATGGCTCTATTTGATTTACTGACGCACAGTTCCTGGCACTGTCTGTGGAAGGGGGGGGGGGGGGGGGGGGGGCTGTGGAAGGGGGGGGGGGGCGGAGCTTCACAGGGCTGGAGTGTGTGTGTGTGTGTGTGTGTGTGTGTTTTTTTTCCTCATGTTGGCCCGCTCCTCTCTGGGTGCAGAGCTAAAAAAAAAAAAAATTATGAAAAAAATCTTCAACCAAACCACACAAACAAATCAAAGCGGAGATTGGGAGCCGCGCAAGGCCGAATCTACAGAGGCCTTGGAGGAATTATTATCATCATCATCAGGAGTCATCTGAACTCTCGCACATAACTCTTGATGATCCTCTCCCAAAACCTTCAGCAGATGCAATCGTGAGTGGAAAGGGCCGGCGTGCTGTGGTTTCTCCAGACTCGGAGAACCATTCCTGTCCAACTGGTTCCCTGAAGAGCTCTTACTTAACACCTCTCAACAACCGCAAAACCCAAACTACGGGGCACCACTGAGCTTGTGCGTAGAAAATGAATGAGCCAGAGCAGAGAGTGTAAAGCTGGGCTACCGCTAAAAGAAATACAAATCCGGCCTATATTTCTTTAATCAAAGCCACAACCACATTTCCATAAAAAAAAATATATATATATATGGCAGCAGCGTTTGGATAATCCAGAACCACAAAACCACATTACACATTTTCTTTTTGGACGTCCTCATTCTAAACTACTTTTTTTTTTTTCCCCCATAGGAGGAGATGATGATGATTGGTGGAGCGGTTTGAATGTTGCCAGGTTGAGGACCACCCAATCCTCCAAGCCAAAAGTTTTTTCAGCCAACAATAAATCAAAACATGTTTCCTCTAAATTTTACAACATCTCGCTCATTATACGTATGGAATATATATATATCCATTCGCAAGTTATGCTGGTTGCATATAAATAAATATTCGATTCCATTTTTCCTGTAAGAACAGAAAAGTGTATTAACCTCCATGACCTGGAGGCTACACGTCCCCTGGTCTGACTGTTTGATCACTGCAACCTTTGACCTCTGACCTTTAACACTCAGGCATACACCTGATAATGAAATCTAACGAGACAGGTCTGAGTACATAGAGGTGCAGGAATCAGCCAGAAATAAATTCACTTTAATCCTAAAATCTTGGAACGCATGTTCACCAATGAACTAAAACCATCAAATACAAAGAGCAGACGTTCTTTAGGAGCCGGATCCACAAAAAACAGGAAAAAAAGACACACTATAGAGAACCTCATTAACGCAAAAATAAATACAAGACTTTTCTCCCTGATCTAGTCCTATATTTCGTACATTTAATGGCCCGAGTGTTCAACAGGTTGATTTTAAAAACGAATCCTAGTTTTGACCCATAACAAACCCGTATTTTTCATGCATTCAAGCCTAAACTGAATAAACCCTTTGATTTTTATTTTTTTTAAGCCTTCGGAGTTTGCCCATCAACAAACAACTTTTACTCCCCAAAACACACGGCGACTATTTCCTGAGTCAGTAACGCAAAACAAAGGCAGCAAAGTGTCCGTAATAACAAATAGTGAAGAAATGTTCAAAAGTAGAGATTCACCATTTTCTTGTGCATCTGATTGAACTTGAATCGGAACAATGGCGCATTCCAATCCCATGAGGTTTTCCCCTTCAATTGTTCACAGCCCAGCCCGCAAATTAAAAACACGCACATGTCTAACAGAGCTGCACAAACACGCATCATCCACGATATTATTCAACAATGAAAAGGAAAATTGCCAATTGTTCTGCATGAACCTAGGCACACAGAAATATAACAAATCTGCAGAACTAAATCACTGTCCTGTATCTCTTTAACACCAGCCATCTTAAATATACTTATTTATAAGAATCTTTTTAAATCAGTAAGTATAAAATCTACCCGGTGGTAAGATTGACGTATTTTGTGCAGTTCATACTCATTATTATTATTTTTTTTTAATTATTATGCCATTCTGAAACACACGGCTCATCACCCTGGGTCTTCAACCACTGGTTGGTGTGTCTCTGAGACACCTGCCTTCTCTGTGAGGAAATGACCAAAACACACACACACACACACACACACACGCTGGGGATAATCTTTACGCCGATTAGTTTTGCATTGTGAAATTGGAGCAGTTTATATAACACGATCTGCCTCATGAGCTCCCACAAAGCCCGACTTGTGCCGCCGGGAAAAATGACGGCCAATTAAAACCAAACATACACTCCTGTCAACGTTGGAATAAAAAAAAAACGCTCCTCGCTCTGTAGATTATCATCAATGGAACAATAAGACACTTCTCTAGCTTCCACGCACAATCCCATCAGGCGCTACACTTCTACGTTCAAATGTTTCATCATCGTCATCATACGCACGCACAACCTGAAAACGTTGCGCTATCTCGTACTGTTGCCGTTTCTTGGCCAGAAGTGAAGGGGAAATAAATCACAGTTGAAATAATTACCCTAACGACTTTGAGTCGACTATTGATCTGTTCCTGGAGGCTACAGAGCGTACAACTCAAGTCAATCCCATCGCGCCAAAACAAAATGTGAAGAAATAACGTCAAAAGACAACTCTGGATGGTGGAGCCCAGATACCGCAGCGGACATTTGCATAACAGCGCCATGAAAACCACACACTTACAAGCACAAAACCACCACAATAAAGATAAACCACCTACAGGCCACAATGACTGCATCCCATACACGTGTGTGCGTGTGCGTGTGCGTGCGCAACCTCCTACTGTCAGCGTCTTAGCAACGGAAGGATATCTGCCGTCCGTGCTTGTCCACGGGTCGGCGGTGGGGCGTGTTGATCCGGTTCCGGTGGACCCGCTCCACCAGCCCATGGTGCCGGGTTCCTCTGACCGAGTCCAGGCCTGAAGGGAAGCCCCCCTAAAAAAAAAAAAAAAAAAAAAGGTTTATTTTCTTATCAGACACAGCTAGTTTTTTTTTTAATGGCGAAAAAAGACACTATTTAATCAACAGGTGTAAACGGAGTGAGATTTCAGCAATCTCCATCATCATACAAACATATATGTTTGGAATATAGTTCACCATCTTGGTCAAAAATAATCAACAACATCTGAAACTGAATAAATATTGAAATCCACATCTGAATGCTGATCATGGGCCACCGCTCAACCGCTGCAGATTGAAATAAGTATTATATGTGATTTGGATAAGTCTTGACTGTAAAGTCCCTCACAGTAAGCACTCTGCATTCATTTGATGAAATTAGGCTCAGTGAGTGATTATCATGAAGAGGGATCTAGAAGCTCTCGCTTTTCATTTGTGTGACTCTTGACTCTTTTTTTTTTTTTCCTCCATCCATATTGGGGTTGGATCGCTGGACCGTGCAAAGTGCAGCAATGAATTCTCACTTTTCACCTGGAGCCTCCCAGGGATCATATTTAGAGCAGAGGTAAAAAAAAAATATATATATATATTTTTTTGTGCCACGGATCGGTTTAAAGTTAAACAATATTTTAAGGAGGATCCATTGGACTAAATTAAAACAAATAATAATAATACTACGACCGGAATAAAAACGAATGAAGGCACAGACGGAGAGAATACGGTTTTCTTTTATACTCTCATATTCAATCCAATGCAAATAATGTCAATTATTTATTCTTTCTGTGCAGCCTTGTGCCAAATGAGGCAGATATACCGCGCTGCTTGTTGAATCAGTTCAGAGAACTATTGCACCGATCTTTGATTTTTTTTTTTTTTCCTTATCTTTGGTCCACAGAAAACGAATCTGAATAATTTAAGAGTCTCAGGAGGAGAAGCGTGTTTGCACTTCTGAAGGTTGCAGAACGGGGGCTGAGCTGTTTTTACGCTCATACTGTGCGAGAGTCAAGAGTGGTCCGGACTATTTGGCCTTGAACCCCCCCCCCCCACCACACACACACACACTTCAAATGAGAACAAGGCCTTGGATGGTAATCCCAAGGTAAGCAGGGTTTTAAAAAGAAAAAGAAATATTCATGCTCAGTTTTACATCCAACATTCTTATGCTGAAAGAAAAGGATACGAAAACATTCATGCAAAAATGAATTCCAGTGATTACAGCAGCAGCGTATCGCTACGGTCATGTTCAGATTGACATTAGAGCGGTGTGATGAAACACAGTACAGTGTAAAGATGTGAAATGATTCGAATTGAATGATTTACCACATGAGCTTAAAGGCAGTGGATAAAATAGCTTTCTGACGCTGTAAAATCTATAAAATAACATAAGACACAAGTTGTTTTTCTAAGCATCCGATAACGCTTCGTGCATTTCATCATCTCACTGCTCCCTGACGCGACGCATCCTCGTCCACGCAACTTTTTAATGTATTCAAAGCAAAACATTAAAAAGAAATCAATCAAATGTGAGGCATCTATACGAAAAAGGATATCGCGAAGAATAAATGTGTTGAGTAGAGACTAATGCCTGGAATAATAATAACTGATGTCAATGGGCCATTCAAAAGCAAAAAACCTATACACCTTCTTCTTTTTGGATGTATTTCCTGCTGAGGGTGTATATTCCGGTGTGTGACGAGGTCTCACCTGGAACTCTGCGCTGGTGTTGCCGATCTGATTGACGTTGGGCAGAGAGCCTCCGTAGTACTGGACCCGCGGCTGAGACAGACGGAGCTGCTGGTTTTTCTGAAACTGCACCTAATACAAAAAATGTAAATAAATAAAATTGTCAGAAGAACGTTTCTCACCATGTTCTTTATTTTATGCTCATTTTGTGAGAAACCGTTCTATCCAGATTCTCCCGCGGACGGAAAAAATCGACGAAGAAAAAAGAAGAGCAAAGGAATGAAAGCGCTTCTTAATGGAGGAGCTGTTTTATTTGAACGGCCTTTGGTACAATGTGATGGATTCTGTGCAACAAAGCGTCGAATAGGCCTCAGGTTGATTTCTTACACAAGAGAAATAAAACCAGATATGGGATGATCTGGTTACTTTTATTCTCTCTCTCTCTCTCGCTCGGCCACGTGTGCAATCACTGCATTTCTCCGAGAGATATCAAACAATAATAATAATAGCGCAGCCAATACATTTCTGTGCGATTAAAGCACAGTTTTACGGCTTTGGTCCCACAAGTTAAAAGGGATAGCGCACCTTCTCGTAAATGGGCATTTTCCATCCACAGCAGTGGCAGAAAACAGAGGGCGGCTTGTTCCACGGAGGGGAAGGTAAATCAGCGAGAGGCAAATCACAGGGGCATTTTATTCCTCAGATGCCGAAAGGGGCAAAATGCGAAGCTCAAAGGCTGACCTTATTCAGTCTTATCAATAGATTTACAGAGAGATCTTTATACCAGATTGGGAGTTTGATATCTGGGAGGAGCGAGAAAAACAAATGTGACTAAAAAACATCACCCGTGTCACTTGGTAGCGAAGAAAGAAAGAAAAAACACATTCTGTGAATCTACACAGTGGTTTAGTTCATCCTGTTTTTTCCTGAGGTACATTCTCTCTTTTCATCTTTAAATGGCAACCAGGAAAAATAACAATATTTTTTGTATTTTTTTAGCAACAAAACAACGTTTTTTTTTTGTTGTTGTTGCCATAAAGCAGAAAAACAACTTCACAGATATAAATGATTTGGGTATTTTCTAACCATCTGCCCTTTAAAACCAAGATGAGAAACTAATGAAACTGTTATTAAAAGTCCGAGTAGAGGCGCATTTACACCCTATAATGTAAAATTACAAATGAATTTGCAGGTTCAGGTTTTACGGGCTTATAGCTGTGAATGTGCAAGATTACTGAATCGATATCGTTCAAAAAGATCAATCAAGATATCGAAAGATCGATCTGCAAATTCCTGTAAATAAAGTAGCAAGGTATCAGGCTAGACAAAATATAAAAAAATGTAAAAAAACTTCTGAAAAAACGTAATATCATGTATTACTTTAAATAACGCATAAAAGAATAAATAACAACTAAAATTTCAGGAAGGTACAGAAGGTGCAGGGGAAAATATATATATATATTCATTTTCTGAGAATAAAAATAAATACATTTAAAAATCGGATAGATGTCACTCAGCATGTAGGTTTATTCCAGGTGAAACCTCTTTTGGAGTAAGATGGAGACTCCACACATGGGACAAGTTTGGCCTTCCAGGCTTTTCTGCCAGGAAGCTCTTTGCATGTGGTCAACATTGTAGAAAGGATTCTATTTAAAGTCAAACCCAGATTTTTTTTTTTTTTTTTTTCATAAACCTAACTTCACCAAAATGTGGCTGAAAGTTTCAGGCAGAGAGAAAAACTTTCTTCTCAAAAAAAAAAAGAAGAAAAAACCCTGGGGGCAAAAAAAAAAAAATCCTCCCAACGCCGACATGAGGGAACATATACAAAACGTATACAAATTCCATTTCTGCCAATAAATCTCCTTGACTCCAATAAACTGTACATTTAAACGGTGTGCACTGGATGTTTGAGTCCAACCGTCCGAAAACAGTAGAGACAGACAGAGACACATTCTCATGAAAAATAAATCTGTGGAATTCAATGTAAAATCTGCCACAAATGGCAAAATTAAAATATAGAAGTTCCAATTTAATACCTCTTTCTGCAGTTTTGGTGTTAAAATAATAATTGACATGGCTGCGGCACTGTATATGAAATGAAATAAAACGTCAGTACACCAGTCAAACGTGGAAACAGCTGTTTTTCTGTCACCGTGTCCACTCACGGGTCTTTTCATGTCTCACCAGGAGTTCACCCACAGTTCATTGGCCCTATAACAAACCTAAAATGTCAGTGTCGCCTCAAAACAACCACATCCTCCTCTGCCCTGCCACGCAGGAGTCTGCCTGTCGCTCGCAGAAAGGACGCATTGAAATCCAGCCGGTAAGAGAATAATGTGGGGGGGGGGGGCCTTTATATCTATTTATGTTTTTTTTTTTTTTTTTTTACTGCTTGAAATGTGCATAAGATGGAGAGGAAAAAGATCGGTGGGATAATAATGTCAATACATGTATATATGATGGCTAAATAGACGTCACCTTGGACTCTGTGAACGTGTGGAGGATAACTTTTTGAGGCCTGAATGAGAAATAAATTCAACAAAAGTCCTAAAGGGATCAAAAATAAATCAAGCAAATGTTAGTCGTGCTCTTACTTTCTAAATATTTCCTATTTAATCTGGAGCAGAATTAAATCTCACTTTTTATGTGTTTATCAGACTCGCCTTGGTTTATAAGGAGAATTTCTTGCATGAGCTGGAAATGTGTACAACTTATTTTCTCATATTAACTGTGGTGAGATCGTAAAATCCGACAACATGAAACACCTGCCAGGGACTGTGAGTCATCACGCCTCAACATTTGGACGTTTATGGGTCTACAAGGAGTCTCAGACACACACACAAGCAGAGCATGACACACGCACACATGCGCACACACACACCCACACACAATATTATGACCCATCCTCCTGATGTGGCCCCTTCAGTCTAACCCCGGGGGCCACCTTGGGGTTGGGACCAGGGGAATGAATGATTAATGAGATGTAATAATAATAATAGTATATAAGATTGGGTAATAATAATAGTCAGATAAGATATAATATCTGTGCGTGCAGGCCCGTTTCCTTTGGCTGCTCATCACAGAACACACATGGCAACCCACACAAGGCGGGTGGTGCTAATTTAAAATGTGCCACTTTCCGACTTCCTGTTTCATCATTGGTTGTAATGACATTTTTTTTCTTTATAGATTAAAGTCGACGGTTTCAAACCAAAAACGTCTAAAACCAACAGATTATAATGTTTTTTTTTCCAAAATGTTGGTGTTTGACACATTTGGGGAGGAACCAGAAAAAAATAATAATAATTCTCAGTTTGTGACAGTCAGCTCCACAACACAACCACGGACACACAAAGACTAGATTAATGAGGGTTAGATTATAATCTGGGCCACTGACCCGTGACACGGTGAGGTCGGTCATCAGCTGCTCGAAGGCCCGGGTCTCCTCTGCCTGCTTCTGGTTGTGCAGCGCGATCTTCTCGCTGAACTTCCTGGGGTTGGAGCCACCTGTGCCCGGGGAGCCGGACATCGTGCGGGCCGCAACGGGAGCAAACCCACCAACTTCTGGGATTTTAAATGTGATAAAAATGATAACGAAAGCAGCAGGGGCACTGAGTCTATTCCTGGGTGTCGCTCCGTGGGAGCTGCGGTGAATCCATCGGGAGTTTTTAGAGTGTAACACACATTAGGGGTGCACCAAAGTTAAGCTAACGCGGCTAAGCTAACGTCAAATCGGCTGTTATTAAAGTTAGCCGCTTACGCTAAAAACGGGTTATTCAAAGTCTTATCCGCGATTCGAAGTTCACTTTAATCACTTTATAGAACAACGACGTCTCGGTTTTAAAGACGTCAGTGGCACAACACAACTTTAAATTGACTAACAAGTAACACTTGTTAGAATCTAGCACTGGCATAACGTTAGCCGTCAATGCTAACCCCGCTAGCTAGCTTAGCTTAGCTTAGCTGCTGTCAGCGGCATCTCCTCCGCGCACTTTAGCGACGTGTGGAGCCTCCGCTCCGGTCAACATCCAACCGGCACGGGTCGGCGAACCAATCCGGGACAGATTTTTTTACTCCCCACGCCCCTCGGCTGCTGAAGAAGAAAGTTTTTAGTCCGGTTCGCTGAGCCTCACTGCCACAAAGCGAACCTTCTTTTTCCCCCCGTTAAAATGTCAACAAGTGTCCGCTGGTCCTACTCCGCTCGGACTTCTGCTCAATGTCGACTTTCCGTTTCCCACCAGCTGGGGGGAAAAGTATAATCCACTATATCCACTAAAAATAAAAAGACCCAACAAGAAAACAAAGAGGAGATTATAAACTAATCTGAAGAGAAGCCAGCGTTTTAATCCAAAGTTTTAGTCCATCTCCAGAGTCGCGGTGCTGCGGGGTCGAGTCCTGCGCTGAGTCCACGGACGGACGGCGGGGAGAAGCTCGGACTCTCTCCGGGCAGGACGAAGCGACGACGCGACGGTGGACCGGGGATCCCGCTGAGAGGCGGAGGGTTCCGGGGTAGAGCTGAGGTGTTTTTTGGGGGTTCGTTATCCGGCGGTAGACATGCCTGACAGCGGCGGTGGTGGCGGCTCTCTCCTGTCCGCTGGATCCTGATCCTCCGTCTGCTCAGAGAAAAACATCCCCGCGGTGCACCGCCTCCGCTCCGGCGGCGTCCGCCAGGGGGCGCCCGTGGCTCCGCACCCCGGATTAATAATCCCAATCCCTGGGAATTAATTTTTTATTTTCATTAAACCTGTTTCTTTATTAAACAACAATAACATCTTATTGATTTGATCAATGTATTTTTTTACAGATTAAGATGACGTCACCAAACTGATTTTAAAGTGTAAGAATATTAAAAAAAATATATATATATATATTATAGATAAATATCAACCTTTAACCTTTTGGTAATCAACAAACATATCACGGAATAAATAACACACTTTAGACTTGGAAATGGTGTCATTAATATTTTTAAAAATGGTATATGTTTACAAAGATCAATACAATACAAAGATATTTAAAAGGCAGGAAAGATGTGCATCCATATTTACATTTTACTTTAAATTGTTTTACTCATTCAATTTCTGTATATATGTTTGGCTTTAATTGGGTTTTTACAGTTATTTATCAAAGAAGTTTATGGTTCAACTATATATTATGAATTACTACCATTAGATTTATTGTTATAAGAATTTGATAATTATTGATAATGATAATGATTTTAGGAATCATTTCAACGTTTTAATACATACATCGTACAATATATCACTATTAACATTTTTTATTTTCTCAAATCGGTATCGGCATTGACCAATTAATAGCCGTATTGGTTGGAATATATGAAATATGGAATTTCCAATAAGTCAACAGAGGAAGTTAGTGAACGGCTGTGCCATATTTCCCCGGCTGATGAAAATTGGAGACAAAAAGCAGAAAAATCGGAAACGTTTTAATCTGTTGGAAAGTTTATATCAATTAATAATATAAGCTCTGATCATCAGGGCTACAGTCATGGTATCCTGACTGGAAGGGAGAACAAAAAAAAAAACTGCCTACGAGCTCCACCATGGAATAGATTTGAGTGGTGTAACGCAAAAAATAACCAAGAAATTAATTCTAGAGCTTTTTATATAAAAAAACAAAACAAACATCAAGTTTCTAAGGTCAACAGCTCAATATGAGCATGGCAATTTTTTTTTTTTTTAGAAATCTTTTTCTCTAGAGTATTTAGGATGTGCTTAACTCTGTGAAATCCAAATCCAGAGAAAAACACACTAACGTTTCCAAAATAAGACGGAGGAGTTTTTTTTTCCTCCTCCAACACCTTCAGTGTTTCGTTTTTTTTGTCAGAAGGAGCCTCACAAAAAATGTATTAAACATGTCCGATATTAGACATGAGTCATTGGAATTTTTATATATATATATATATCGCCTCGTGTTCTACGGCCCTGCTGAGATGGGAGATGTTTCTCAGGTTTCATCAGTCAGGTGCAGAGCAGGTCAACTAACAGCTAAGAAAGACATAAAACATCTCTTTACATAAAACATACTTTTTTTCTTTTATATAATTAATCAAAGCCCATGCACAAGGTATTCCGGACATTTAAAGCAAAAAAAAAACAACAAAATAACAACACACAAATCTTAAACCGCTGACCTAGCTGCAGTTACAATTTAGACAGTAAGGAGAAAAAAAAAGTCCAGCCAGATTTTGTGGTTCATTGTGTTTGAGACGCACAATGAGAATAGAGCACAAAAATGGCCATCAACGTAATAAAAAAGTAAGGCACATAAATTTGCATAGGCACGTAAGACAAGTGCAGTGAGGAATGTCGGGAATGTTTCCAGCTGGTGGGCTTCGTGGTTTGAATGAAGTGTCCGTGACCCACTTTTTTTTCATTTTTTTTTATATTATTTTGTTTTCCAGGTTTTCCTTTTATTTTCCGTAAAATTTCTTGTTGAGCAGGAAAATGAGCAGGTTGACGTTGATGGTGGCTCGATCGAAGAGCTTCATCACCGCCACGCCTTCGTACTGCAGCTGCAGGAGATCCTGAGGAAACCAAAAAAAATAAATCCTCCAAGTACAGTAGATAAAATATTCCATTATTGTCCCACAGTTGGGGGAAAAAAATGATATAAAGACAAAGAATCCATTAAAATACACAATCATTTTCAGTATATGCAATTGCAATTGACAGTGTGTATTGAGATATTCATATAATATGTAATCTATAAAGCATCCCTGAGAGGAAATCTGGAAGAAATACCTGATACTCCAACTGTAGCGTCTCCAGGTGCACGCCCATCAGCTTGGCCTTCACGTCAAACACGCCCACGGCCTCTGACGGCGAAATCTCAAAAATAACGTTCTTGAACCTGCCAGAAGGAAAAAAAATCTTGAATGAGGAGAAACTCATCGACAAAATCTCACTGGTTCCTTAATTGACTTGGATTCAACTACAGTTAGACCAACAGATTTTTTGTAACTTTTTGTTACTAATTGTAACTAACTGGGTTGAAGTTGAAGATTAACACTAAAACAAAAAAGAATGTACTTTTTTTTTTTTTAATCTTGTTTTGCATATTTTTTCAAGAAAGTTTCATTTTCCTTCATCTTTCTATCCATTTTGATCAATTAATGTCATATATGTAAAATGTATGTAAAAAAGTAATTAAAAAAACGAAAAAATAAAATAAATAATAATAATAATACTAATAATAATAATACTAATAATAATAATACTAA
>JAFBJU010000625.1:803797-862813 GCA_016785305.1 Colistium nudipinnis
AATAATAATAATAATAATAATAATAATAATAATAATAATAATAATAATAATAATAATAATAATAATAATAATAATAATAATAATAATACATGTTTATTATTTGGATTAATATATTTTATATATACTGACTGGTTGGGCTGCAGATCCTCGATGGCGATCAGCACGCCCTTCTCATGGAGACGGGCGGCAGTGTATTTCTGGGAAACCTGTTTGCTCTTCTTGGCCTTGTTGTCGCCTGGTTTCTTTGACAACCTGAGGGGAGAGAGAGAGGGAGGGAGAGGGAGGGAGGGGGAGAGAGAGAGGTTTTTTGTTTGGATTGTTTTCTGTCTAAAAGGAAATTCTTAGTATTAATCGATACAAATATGAATACTTATTTGGGTTAAAAACTTTCTGGTTGCTGTCATGGTGACTTGACTTGTCACATTCTATTTCTATTTTTATCATTTACATTGTTACTTTCTTTATTTTTTCTCTATTTTGCAATTTATAAAAAATGCATAGTCATTGATATTTTTTAGTTTTTTTGGGCTTAAACCAGGATCTCAATGTAATCCCGGTCCAATGCGAAACTGAGGAATAAATAACCCCTGAATCCTCGAAGCGTGTTTACAGATTTGAGGCTTCCACTCACTTGCCCTTGCTGGCCAGGTTGTCCATACACGTCTTGATGTACTGATTGTACGAGTCGATCTGCACGTTGTAGAACGTCGTCTTGGAATTGAGGGCCGAGTTGGTCTGCTGAAGTCTCACCAGCTCGGCTTTCCTGCGCTGACGGTACCGCCTCTGGTTTCTGATGTCCTGTCACACACGCGCATTTAAAATTGAAAATCAATCACAGCCGCTTCACTCGCACGTCCCGAGGCCCCGGGGCCCGGTTACCTTGGCGATGTCGTTGATGAGGTCCTGGTAGCGCTTCTCGGGGTGCACCTTGCCCAGCTCGGCCAGCCTCTGCAGGTTGCTGCGGATCTTGTCCTTCTTGCCCTGCAGCGTCAGGCTGTCGTCCACCACCGGCTTCACCTGCTTCATCTTCTCCGGAGTCTTGGCGTCGCGGATGGCCCGCCGCTGCATGGCGCGCTGGTACTCGGCCTCCTGTGGGCCGGGGAGAAACACACACACACAGGGCCGTTTAATTACGAGAAAGTCTCCAAAAGCCATGGGCAAATGTATGCGATAAGTTCAAATATTTCAATGTACTGTATGTACTGTATATTTTCACAGCTGTTTCGTTTCTTTTGGATTTTTTTAACTATATTTATACCCGAGTGCTTTTTCTTTTTTATGACGGCCTCTGCTACTATAAGGCCACAAAGGCTCCCCACTGAGGGAGAATAAAGGATTATCTTATCTTGTTTTTGGTATTATTTCGATTAGATGTACGATTTAACTTAATGGTCATTGTGCAGACTGCAGGTACAAAGCATATACAGTATGCAAATTCATTATTAATGATTGCAGTGAGTGGATGGATATTATAATAATAATAATAATAATAATAATAATAATAATAATAATAATAATAATAATAATAATAATAATAATAATAATAATAATAATAATAATAATAATAATAATAATAATAATAATAATAATAATAATAATAATAATAATAATAATAATAATAATAATAATAATAATAATAATAATAATAATAATAATAATAATAATAATAATAATAATAATAATAATAATAATAATAATAATAATAATAATAATAATAATAATAATAATAATAATAATAATAATAATAATAATAATAATAATAATAATAATAATAATAATAATAATAATAATAATAATAATAATAATAATAATAATAATAATAATAATAATAATAATAATAATAATAATAATAATAATAATAATAATAATAATAATAATAATAATAATAATAATAATAATAATAATAATAATAATAATAATAATAATAATAATAATAATAATAATAATAATAATAATAATAATAATAATAATAATAATAATAATAATAATAATAATAATAATAATAATAATAATAATAATAATAATAATAATAATAATAATAATAATAATAATAATAATAATAATAATAATAATAATAATAATAATAATAATAATAATAATAATAATAATAATAATAATAATAATATATATATATAATAATAATAAATAATATATATATTATATATATGTATATATACTGTATATATAAATATATTTAACACTGGTAAGTTGGATTAACAGATGAAACTACGTTTAAAATCAAAAGTTGTTTGTTCAAAAATGTTCGAAAGAGGATGTTGCCCAAGAGGTGGTCAGTTCAATTCCATGATCCCTTCACCACTTACAAATTCAAATTTGCACACTTTTCTGTTCCAGCAACTTCCTGTTTTTTTTTTTTTACATTAGTCAATCCACTAGTAGTGTTCCACTCTGACGTAATAATGCAACTAAAGGCTGAATGTCTTTCTGGGGAGAATATTTTGCGTTTACTGTCATTGATAATTCCGTTAGCGTTTAAACAGCCCATCCGTGTTCTCTGACCTGTTCAGGCCCGGCGTTGGAGTCCAGGATCTCCGTGAGAGTCTCACCGGGCTGGAACCGGATCACGTCCACAATGAGCCTCTTGGTGCTGGAGACAAAAATGAAACACAATACATTTAAATAGTCAAAGAAAAAAAATCCACATTCGTCTGCTGTGTGGGAGTGAACGGCCGTACTTGAGCAGGAGGGTTCTCGCATCCATCTCGGTGTTGGCTTCCCCAGGAACATCGAACTTGTTGGTGAGCGTGAGAGAAACCTCGGTTTTCCCCATCAGCTCTTTGCTGGGGTCTCCAGGAGGAAGAGGATTCTCACCTGTGACGAAGAGCAAAACATCATCAGCATGGCATTATTCGCCAAATGTGAAGGACATGAAGTGATAAATAAACAAAAATCGGAAGATATACGCAGTAATATTGGTCGTTTGAGTGGAACGCAGTGATTTGAGGCCCTCACCGATGAGCGACTCCACGGTGGGAACCTCGCCCAGGTCCTCCAGCAGCTCGTGGATCGGGTCGTTGTGCTCCGGGGCGATGGCGTCCTGATGGTCCAGCAGCAGCTGACGGGACAGAAGAAAAAAATCAGATCAATAATAATAATAATAATAATGAAATAAAGAAATGTCTGAAACTCACCGTGTGAGTGTTGATGATCTCTCCGATGGAGATGTAGATGACGGGTTTGGTGACGGTGACCAAGTCGTAGTATTGATCCACGTTGAACTTGTCCTCCAGCGATGGGACGTCACACGCTGCCAGGAAGAAACGTCTGTGAAGGAGGAAAAAAAAAGACATTTCGAAAAAAATGAAAGAGAAAATGGAATATAACGCTTCTTCTGCATTTGGTTTTGTTCTTTTTCTTCTAAAAGGTGAGACCTGAATTTCTGGTGCGAGGCGCTGAGATACTCGTTGATGGGGTTGAGGTGGGCGTTGTCACCCAGGAACATCTTGTTGGAGGCGGCGTGCTGCAGCATCTTGGCCACGGAGCCCAGGTTCCGCCGCTGCTCCGTGGTCAGCTGACCGCCCGCCGACACCTCGATGATGTCGAAGGCGTCCGGCGCCACGATGGCGGGATTCATGTAGCGGTAATACAGGAGGTTCCCCACAATCTGAGGAGATCAAATCGGAGAATTGTTCAGGAGGACGAATCAGGAGGGAGTGCAGTGCAGTGATTTGAGATTTGAGAAGACGCTGCGAAGGTTAAATAGAGAACAAGAGGAGGAGGAAAAAGAGGCGTGGCTCACCTGTGTCAGCTGACACATCGAACCCAGAGAGGCTGGAGACGGAGCAAGGTGGGAAAGAGGAAAACATCAGCAGGAAAATAAGGAAAAATGAAAAATGGGAAAGAAACAGGAAAAGAAAGAGCCAGAAGACAAGAAAGCAGCTCAGAGGATTCGTATTCTCCATCATACAGATGTGTGAATGTACGCTGTGTGTGTGTGTGTGTGTCATCAGAAATATTTTGTGGTCCCAGTTTGCGGTTCTAAAGGTGATCTGGATCCAAGTGTACCTGGGGTCAAGGCCTGAGCTTTTTTCTGCCATTAAAAACAACCAATCAAACCTTGAGCAGTTCGTCCTCGGTGGCGTCTGGGAACTTCTCGTGCAGCGTGTCCTTCAGAACCTTGGAGATGAACCTCATTCCATATCTGAGAGACCAAAAAGAAAGAAATATCTGTTGTATTGATCCAGCTGAGTCAGTGAAAACGAGATGCGAGTCAGGAACTTACGGGATTTTATCCACGGAGACCACGATGGCCGAGAGGAATTTATCTGTGATGGTCTTCATGTTCTTGATGGAAGCCTCCAGTCTGGTCCTCACCTCCTCGTGAGCCATGGCCTGCTCCGGAGTCACGTCGTACGGCAGCTTACTGAAGGAGGAGAAACCTATCAGTACTAAATCGCACCTCTCTGCAGCATCGTGGCTTCACCAGCGCGAAGCTCTGTTGCCATGGCAACCGGCAACACACACCAAAAAACAAGGATAAAATAATAATAATAAAAATAAATTTAATAATAACAACAACAATAATAATATAATGATACATTTACCTGTAAAATCTTTTAAATATAAATCTGTCAGTGGGCTGAGCAATAACTACCTGGTCACTAAAACGTGGAAATAAATCAAATGGGCTCATAATCAGTAAATAAATGTGAATGTGGATCTGACCTGGCCTCCCCGGTCTGCGTCTCCATCTGGTTGACCCAGCTCTTGTAGATGTCCACCGGGTCGGTTTTGATGTTCAGCGTTTTGTCCTCCATGATCTCTTTGACCACGGGAGCCAGGATCTGTCGCAGCGCGTTCTGTCCGCGCGTGCCGCGGTGGAAACTCACCACCATCTTGATCACGGTGGGGTTCCCCGTGACGATCTCCTTCATCTGATCCACCTTCGACCTGCGGAAAAAAATGTGTGTCCACATTTAGGCCTGGTGTCTTTGCTTTGATTCCTATCGTTCATATACACGACATAAAATACCACACACACACACACACATCACATACCAGCAGGGCCAAGTCAGTAAAATAACATTTTTTAAAAATAATAATATATTATATTATTATAATAATATTAATTAAATGTAAATAATAACTTGTGTGACCGCGACTGCCATTTTCTTATTATTTATTTAGTGCCTACGTGTTTATAGATGAATGAATATATATTTCTTTGACTCCTACTTGATCTCCTCCTGCAGAGCCGTTTTGAAGAGCTTGAGGAGCAGATATTCTTCTCTCTGGTTGGAGGCGTAGTTGTACAGCGTGAAGATCACAGAGTCCATGAACTTGGTGGATTTATTCTGAAATGTAAATAATAACTTGTGTGACCGCGACTGCCATTTTCTTATAATTTATTTAGTGCCTACGTGTTTATAGATGAATGAATATATATTTCTTTGACTCCTACTTGATCTCCTCCTGCAGAGCCGTTTTGAAGAGCTTGAGGAGCAGATATTCTTCTCTCTGGTTGGAGGCGTAGTTGTACAGCGTGAAGATCACAGAGTCCATGAACTTGGTGGATTTATTCTGTGGCATCTGGAAGATCAGCTTGGCCAGATAGGTGGGGTTGGTCTGAGAGGAAACGTGGTTCAATATCATTGTTGTTATTATTATTATTATTGTTGTTCTTATCATTATTAAAGAGACAAGATAAAACATACATGTATTTATCCTGAAGGAAAACACAAAATACAAACACGACAAAAAAGCTACAAAAAGAACAATATACAGTATATAATAAGAATATAAAGCTAATTCTATATTATTATTTGTAAAAGTAAAATGCTTCTCACAATCTGATCTGCAGTAACACAAAATGACACATCTCCTCAGAACTGATCTTGATGAATAAATAAAGTCCGGTAGATACTGCATATATATATTTAAATGTCTATATGTGAGGGTTACTACCTGTAGCAGGTAGAAGAGATACTGGTAGGCCTCCAGTTTGAGCCTCTTCTCCTTGCTGAGGGCCTTCAGGCCTCCGCGCTGCTTGTTCATCATCATCATGTTGGACAGGTGGCCCTTGTTCTTCTTGGTCAGCTTCTTGCTGTGCGACACCACGTCCTGCAGCGTGATCTTGTTCTTCACCAGCAGGCCGATCTTGATGTCCATCAGGTTCAGGTCGTTCTCCAGCTGCTGGTTGGAGCGGATGTTGGTGACCACCTCCTCGCGCAGGCGCATCAGCTCCAGCTCCTCCTGGAAGTCCTGGTCGCTGTGGTCCAGCAGGTGCACAAACTTCCTCACCACGGCCATGGGAGGATCCTCGGCGCTGACTGGGAGACAGGTTCAAAGATTCCACAATTGTTATACACACACACACACGCACACATATATATACGTATATACGTATATATATATATATATATTATATAAGTAACAAGCACTGCAGTGACGTACAGCATTTCAATATTTTTTATATGAAATAAGTGAGATATAGACATAATCACAAGTATGTAGCGTTAAACAGTTAAAATGACAACATGTCCAGTATGTGCATGTGAGGGTCACACACTAAACACGCACGCACACTCCTACTCACTCAGCGTCTTGTAGTCGTCTCTGGCCTTGTTGGCCCGGATGAAAGCCTGAATTTTCACCACGTCATTGATCTGCATGAAAATGATAAAAAACAGGAATGAGCGGGCGGATCAATAATCCTCATCACCTCCTCGTTGAGTCAGGGTGGAAACCAGTTCACACACGTCAGAGTGTTAAATGATGCGTCTGCTCCACACGACCCCAGGTGAGAGCCAGAGAGGTGATCCAAAGCTTTCATTAAGTCACACACACACACAACAGTAAATAGATGTTTGCCTGTGGTTGTGACTTTTGTCCAAAAACCTTAAAACGCAGCTAATTTGACATAAACAATATTTCAAATTAAAGTTCAATTTCTTACGTGATCTTTGAAGTACTTGAGACGGTCCTTGTACTTTTTACGGGCTTGATGCATCCGAACCATGGACTGGATCTGAGGAGGAGGGGGGAAAAAAAGAAGGCTCAGTCCACCCCCGGATTTAAATCTGGATCATAATCCAGATGATCTCATCTGTGATGTGACTTCACCTTGACGGCGTCTGCAGAATGGTCTTTCAGGAACTCCTTACGATCTTTGAACTCCTTCCTCTGCTTGTAACCTTTCCAGTGAGCCTGCAGGAAATTGAATGACTCATCGTTTGTTTTTGTTTTTCAAAAAACTCAAAGCACACAACGTGAACAAAGGAAAAAATATATAAAAAACATTAAAAGATTGCTATTTATATTGCAATTTTTTTTTACACATCTACAGTATATCTTATAGTTTTTATGCTCTGTATCTATGTGCACATTTGTGTATATATATATAAACAAAAGCCATATATATATATATATAGATAGGTGGGTGTACAGGTTTGCATGTATGTATTTATAAATATATTCATTTATTTCTCGTTTTATTTAAAAAGGGGCCGTGAGCAACGGCATTTCAAATTTGTCGCCTATTTATGTATCTGGAGCATGTTTATCATTTTCCCGCCTCTGGACGGCCACTGATCTCAGGTGCGTCTCACCTGTATGCACGTGACGGCCGGGTCCTGAGACTTCAGGAAGTTCATGCGCTCCTTGCGATCGTTCCTCACCAGGAATCCACGACAGCGCGCCTGGAGTTTGGTGATCAGCGTCTCGTTGGCCAACCACAGCTGCTCTCGGTTGTAGGCCGTGGTTACCCCGGAAACCACCGACTGACGAGAGGAGAAGATTTTTTTTATTATTATTATTATGGGATGTTTGAAAGCGAGAGGCACCGGGGTAAGGCGAGGCCTGGACGGGACGTCCTACCTGGATGTCCTCCTTGTTGAGCTGAGCGTTATTTTGCAGGAAGTCCTCGGGCTCCTCCCAGGTTCCCTGTTTGTCCTTCAGGTTGTAGTAGTAGTTGTGTCCTCCCTTCACCCAGTGCTTCACCCAGTCACTCCCGTTGTCACCTGGACGCACCACCACAACACACGACAAAAAGATGAAGACACAACTTGGGACAATAGTGGCACGTTAAATGCTCTGCATCTCCTCCCTATCGGCAAATTGTACAAATCCTCAAATATCAGAATAAAAAATCCTCACCTTGTTTCTTCTTCTCCTCCTTGATGTTGGTCAGGTCCTCCTGGTAGGTCGGCGCACACTCGGAGGTGACGCCGTACAGTCCTGCTCCGGGGTTACGCAGAGCGGCCAGAGTCTGAGACGTGTCGCCCGTGTCCACCGCCTCATTGATGGCCTGGATGGACTGGGAGACTGTGGACACAAACGCAACCATCAGCATGCGTTGGAAAAAAAGAAAGAAATATTCATCATAATCCTAAAAATGAAATATTAAATATTGATATTAGTGTGATAGTACTAAAAAATTACACACAAGATCAGCAACCATTTTAATAAAAATAATAATAATAATAATAATAATAATAATAATAATAATAATAATAATAATAATAATAATAATAATAATAATAATAATAATAATAATAATAATAATAATAATAATAATAATAATAATAATAATAATAATAATAATAATAATAATAATAATAATAATAATAATAATAATAATAATAATAATAATAATAATAATAATAATAATAATAATAATAATAATAATAATAATAATAATAATAATAATAATAATAATAATAATAATAATAATAATAATAATAATAATAATAATAATAATAATAATAATAATAATAATAATAATAATAATAATAATAATAATAATAATAATAATAATAATAATAATAATAATAATAATAATAATAATAATAATAATAATAATAATAATAATAATAATAATAATAATAATAATAATAATAATAATAATAATAATAATAATAATAATAATAATAATAATAATAATAATAATAATAATAAGTAGGAATGTGTGTGTGTGTGTGTGTTCTTACACTGTAAAGCTTCCACCGTGTCCTGGTTGGCCTTCAGAATTGCATCCTGGATCTCATCCAGCCACAGGACAGCAGACGGGTCCTGGGTCTCCTGGAGGAGCAAATGCCACATGTTCACAAATATGATCAATGGAGAGCAAAAGAAGAAAAAAAAAAGATTTGTCTAACTGTTCACAGCTGATTCTCCAAATGCCAAATATGTCCTAAGTTACACAGTTTAAATATTTATATATATACACACACAATGAACTGTTGCAAGGCACAATACAAAATAAAGTATAACAAAAAAGAATAGTGTTTCTCAATATGTGTCATTTTGGTTGTCATGTCGATTTTGTGAGTAACACACTGTTTACGTGTTGTATTGTATATGTATATACTGTGTGTATATATACTGTAGTATAATCCTGCTGCTGGCTTAACTTAGAATGACTCAGCACAAACGTGAGTCTGCGGTTCATTTCCAGGACTTTTTTTTTTTAACTGCTTATTTGTACTTTAAAAAACAAATACACACGGTGTGTTTTTTCCAATACTATTAATATCTGTGATCTCAAACAGACACACACACACACACACTTTCGCCACAAACTGACACACAATTGTTCTAAAAACAGACACACATACTGTCCCAAAAACAGATACACATTGTTCTCAAAACAGACACACACTATCCCACAGACGCACACACACACACACACTCTCCCCACAATCAGACGCACACACACAGTGTCCCACACACAGACACAAAGACACACACACACAGGGATGCAGTGACGCAGAGCTGCCTCCAGATGATGCTCTCCGCCTGTGTTTGCAGAAACAGGGCCACGCTCTGATCTGTGTGTTCCGCCCCCTTCATGTAGGAAGGTGTGTGTCTGTGTGTGCGCATGTGTGTGTGAAAGAGGTGGGCGGGTAAAACTGATACCCGATCTTGGAGATTTCCTATGAAAGGATTGGTGGGGGGCAGCGTGGGCTCCATCTTTATAGTAAACATAGCCGTGCCTGTGTGATTAGTGTTTGTGTGTTTGCATTGTGCGTTTTAATGTGTGTTTGTGTATAATGAGTCAGTGCAGCTGGCAAGAGGTGTGAGACAGGGTGTGGTGACAGAGACTGGGGCGTAAACGACGCCCAGTTCCTCACAGGTTCGAGGAAGTGAAATCTCTACTTCATGCTTTTATATACCTTCTACACAAAACACACACACACACAAACACACATACACACACACACACGCACACGCACGCACACTTCCTTGGAGAGATCTCTCAACGCGGCATGAACTCATTCCTGTGTGTGTGTTTTTTTTTTTAAGCCTCATGGGAAGCTTTGGGGGAAAAAAAAACTCACGACAAAGCGCACAACTGGAGGGAAACAGTCCCAGCTGTGATTGTTGGAGCGATAATCATCAGAGGAGACAGAGTGGGTCTATATTCAGCGTGTTAGTCAGCAGAAGGGGGGGGGGGGGGGGGGGGGTGGGGGGGGGGGGGCAGCGCTCCGGGCGAGACTTCCTGCTTCTTGATCCAAACTCGGCCAACTTCAGACCAACCCTGTCTCTGACGACCTTTGACTAATCCTGCAGATTTAATGAGGCGACGAGCCTCTTATTAAACTTCAGGACCCCCCCCCAAAAAAGAATAATAACAAAAATAAATGATATTAATCACCTGGACTTCATCTGTGTGGATTATTATTCTCTAATGCGTCCAATTTAGCCCCCTCACCACTTTAACCACTTCCTTTAGCTCATCAAGTCAGACCACCAAGAACCGTGTGCGCGCACGCGTGTGTGTGTGTGTGTGTGTGTGCCCTTGCGTGTGTCTCTCCGTTAGGTCTCGCCCATTTAACGCAATGGTCGGCTCTCTGCCCTTTTATGGAAGCGTATGACTGAGGCCCAGCTTGTTATTTCCTACGTCTATGTGAAATCAGCAGGAAAATAGTTTGCTTTCTTTTCCTAACTGTTTTTTTTTTTTTGTGTGTGTGTGTGTGTCCCTGTTTTAAAAAAAATATGACGAGGTCCTCAGTGATGTATTACTGGCTTTTTTCCTTTGACACTTAAAACAGACTTTATATTTATAAACGGTAAATAAAACAAGCTGTCGACTAAAAATACATTTAAAGATCATTTTTCTATTTGCGAATTTTGTTCTAAAAAAAAAAATAATAATCATAAGGGGAAAATGAAATAAAAAGAAAATCTCATTTGGTGTCGTGCACATGACCTGCAGCTCTTGTGGCCTTGGTTTTACCTACGACAGGAACTGAAGCCAAAAATGCAGCCTGGCCTGTGGTGTCGTATGCAAAGAGCCGAGCTGATAACACGCAAAGTGCAGATGAGGATGATGATGAAGAGCTTTCTAACAACGCTGCATCTGTGCAAACGCAACTCTTCCTGTTTCAAGGGACGCAAGGGCGCTCAGAAAGACGCAGAGTCGGCGTGTGACAGGAAGTGATGACACTGTGACATCATCGCTGCGGTTGAAGTCACACAGAGCTCCGAAGGCCTGAGTCACATGAAGCCGTGTGATGACTCTCAGATCCAACGGGACGGCGACTTAACACGTGAAACACGGCGTTTTAACCCTTTGAGGTTTACACGTGATGTCGTAAAAAGATAGAAAAATAAACAAAGCCAGAAAACTCCTCCGCCCTCTGCTCTGAAGCCATCAACGGCCACGTATGTGCCATACATCTGCATCCTGCTATTAAAAAGAATATACCTATTTCTATTAATATCAATATATCACAAAAAAATGAATACAAATAATAATAATAATTAACAATGTGGGGCCCAAATGCTGAGGGTATAATTTCAGGGTTTCAATACATTATTTATGGCAAAAAAAATCATTATAAATAATAATAAGAAGAAGAAGAATCTGCTCTTATCTAGCAGTTTTTACAGGAGTTGCAAAAAAAACATCACAGTTTGTGTAAATAACTGAAGCTTTATAATCTCTAACTGTAGAACGAGTCCGATGTGTGGAGCTTACTTTGTTTAAAGACTCTTTGCATGAGCTCTTTGCGGGATATTTACATACAGAGACGTGGAGCTGCTCTGAGCCGGGTTTGTGTGTGTGGGCGGGGCTTACGTGGGCCTTCTCTCTGCGGGCCTCCAGCAGGATGTCGTGGTAGTGCTGGGCCACGGACGGGTCCACGTCGGTGAGCTTGGCGGCCGGGTTCTGCAGCATGGCCAGAGTCTTCGCCGGGTCGCCTTCGTCCAGCGCCTCGTTGATCAGGCCGATGGCGGCGATGCCTGAAGACACCAGGAAGGAAATCAAAAATGAGAAATAAGGAAAATAAATCTGTGACCCGCAAATACACCGAAATATAAAAAAAAAAAAAGGAAATAAGAACATGTGACCACTTAAAATAATTCTTCCAACATATTTGCGGAAACAAAAAAAAAAATACAGGTTGGATTTGTCAATATTGGCCATTTTAAATAAAAGTTGATTTGATGATTTAATATTGCATAATAATCTTGTGGTGTGGTGTCGTGGGGTGTCCTCACGCTCGTGCTCCTCCTGCACCGTCAGGTTGACCTGGTCGATGCAGGCCTGGATGTCGTTCCACGTCAGGTAGTCGCTGCCCTGCTCTCTGGCTGCGGCCTTCAGACGCATCAGCTCGTCCATGTACCTGTGGGAACACGCGTGTGCGGCATCGGTCAGACTCCGTCACGTACGTGTGTGTGTATTTTTATACATGTTACTCCTATCTATCAAAACATTAATATATCTTGTTGTGCTTTTGTACACATTTCCTATTTATGAGAATAAAAAATGTTAAAATGTTAAATTAAATAAGTACACGTGACAATGGTAGGGTCTGTTTATGTGTTTTTGTTTGTGTTTTTCTGTTTTTGTGTGTGCGTGTGCGCTCACCTCTGGGCGTACTCGTCCTCCACGTTGCTGAGTCCGGCCACGGCGCTGGACAGCTGCTTCCACAGCGCGGCTCGGTCCCCGACGTCCATGGCCTCGTTCATCAGCACCACCGCCGACAGCATCTCCACGGCAACCAGCAGCTCTGGGTGGGACAGCGAGCCCTGCGGGACGGGGGGAGCACGACGTCACAACAAACAACGTCAACGTGATGATGTCATTATTGGGATTCCACAGCGTAAAGAGCCATAAATGAATGTTTTTTTTTTTATGTTGTTTTATCGTCAGAATGATTATATTGATCCATATTTTGTATTTTCCTTTAAAAGCACTTTATGGTCCGTACTTTTTTATTTTGTTGCATTACAATGACAATAAAGGCATTTTATTTTAATCGATTTTAAATCAGTGCGTTTTGGCATAAAACCGGATGAAATGTGAAAACTAAAAAAGTGGTCTCAAAATGAAATAAATAAACGATTTCTTGTTTTGTTTTGTTTTTTAGCTCCCGGCACCTCGGCGCTCTGCTGCTGCAGACTGGACAGCTCTCTCTGGTAGAGGTCTGCGGCGCTGGGGTAGACGTCAGGAAGCTGTGCGTCCGGGTTCATCAGCTCCTCCACCGTCCTCTCCGGCACGCCGTCCCTGATGGCCGCGTTGATCCGCTCCACGGCCTTCACCACTGCAGGGGAAATCCACCACAGAAGAAGAAATTAAAACAAGAAAAAAAATTAAGAAAAGGGGGAAAATAGAGCGCGTGCATACTCTTCAGGTAGCCTTCTGCGTGCTGATTGGCCGAGTCCACGCCGCTCTGCAGCTCGTCCTTGTTCAGGGCTTCTCCTGGAGACGCCTGAGGACATGGGAGGAAAATCCACGATGAGACGACGTCGACAAAATAAAACGGAAGAGAAGACATTTCACTTCACGCCGCTTCCCCACCTGCTCCTTGTTCTCCCGGTCGGCCTGCAGCTGCTTGAGGTACCAGCCTTTGTTCTGAGGCTGCAGGTTCTGGACGCCCATCGCCTTCAGAGCCTCGTACAACTTGTCCTCGTCTCCGCTCAGCAGAGCTTCCTCCGCCGCTCTGAGGGCGTTACTCACTGAGAGAGAGGAGGGTTCACGTGTTACTTGCAACGTAGAGAACGATGAATAAATCACTGCACGATGGATGACTGCTGCAGATCAATCTGTATCTGTGTTTACAACGGCCGCTGAATGAGAGAAAACTAAACCGAGAGACAGAAGATGGATCCTTCAACCATATTATGATTTATTTAAAACCTATTTTTGTATTTTTATACATTTGAATCTAATATATTTGATGTATTTAGTGGTATTTTTGTTCAAAGTTCTATTTATGACCATAAAACCAGTTTTAAACTGAAATATCACTTCTTCTTATCTTGGTGAGATAACTACACAAAACTGTGTCTGTGTGATAGTGTGTGTGTGTGTGTGTGTGTCCGTGACTCACCGTTGACCTTGTTGACGTTGCCCTGGATCTCAGCCTGAGTCAGCAGCTCGTCGTAGACGTCTTGCTCGGCCTCGGCATTTTCCATTTGCTGCAAATTCGGCAAAAATGACGTTTTAGGGATGAAATCATGATACATGCCATTTTTCAATCTCACAGTAAGAAATGACTGAAGATGGAGAGTTTTTTTCCCCACTTCCTAGTTTGAACCCGGCTCCACGTACCCGTTTGCGTGAGTTGGCCACCTTCTCCCCTTTGGCCTGGTACAGCGTGTCGTGGTAGTGGCGTGCCGAGTTGAGGTCCATGTTGACCAGCATGGCGTTGGGGTTCTGCATGGCGGCCAGCGTTCCCTCGGGCACGCCGTGGTCAATGGCGTCGTTGATGGCGATGACGGCGGCGTGCACTGAGGACGAAGGGGAGGAGTCATGGTTCATGAGTCTGATTATTAGAGTTGGGGGCGGGAGTCACCAGATTTTTGTCACAACAAAAAAATGATCAGACTATTGAAGAAGTTAAAGGAATAGAAATGCAATCCATGAAATCTGAGCCGCTCTCACATGCAGCTTCGTCCACTGAGAGCTCATTGGCCAGGATTCCGCCAATCTTGCTGAAGGCGGGCATCTGGATTCCATACTTCTCCAGCTCGCTCTTCATGTTGTTGATCTCCTCCTCTGGAAGAGAAGAGAAGGATGAAAACCTTCAGGGTTAAACTTTGCCAACAGGGCGGCGTCTGTGATGCTTCTGGATTTACTGCGACATAATTATATTAACAGAGAACATGATGAGGAGAACAGACGCTCCGTGTCGCTCACCGGTGAAATCCACTTTTCCGTACAGATCCTGGATCTGAGGAGCCAGACCCAGCTTGAACAGGTACAAGCTGCGACGGAGAAACAGCGCAATCAGGAAACGTGACAAAAACCAAGACACAGGTTCAAATTAACCCGTTTTTAAAAAAGAGATCTGGTAATATATAATAATAATAATAATAATAATAATAATAATAATAATAATAATAATAATAATAATAATAATAATAATAATAATAATAATAATAATAATAATAATAATAATCATCATCATCAGTCATATAATAATAATAATAATAATAATAATAATAATAATAATAATAATAATAATAATAATAATAATAATAATAATAATAATAATAATAATAATAATAATAATAATAATAATAATAATAATAATAATAATAATAATAATAATAATAATAATAATAATAATAATAATAATAATAATAATAATAATAATAATAATAATAATAATAATAATAATAATAATAATAATAATAATAATAATAATAATAATAATAATAATAATAATAATAATAATAATAATAATAATAATAATCAGTCATGATATACAAGTAATCCTCCTCAGAGAAAGCTGGAAAAATACATCCAGGTTTTTTTATAAATATATAATCAATATTCTAAATATTCATAATAAAGACCCAGGACCCACAGTAAAAGGACAATAGGTCGACCTGGACCTGTGTGACTGTATTAAACTTTGGTTCCAGGTTCTGGGTTGCAGAGTTCAGTTGGATCCTTGAAAAATGTTTAAAAATGTAAAATCTGTTTAAAACCAGCTCATTCTGAGACGAGGACACAGATGTTTTACTTTTCAGGGCTGTGAAGCTGCAGTGAACATACAGAGTTGAGGAGGAGCCTATGATTATATGATTTAAATTAAATACAATCACAGGATTCTACTACAACATACTTGTTGTAGAATCCTTTTTTTTTTATGAATTTATCAAATTAGAACCTCTCTGTGATTTGACTGCTGATGAAACCTCCATTTCACCTGAGGTGAAACGTTCCACTCCTCCAAACACTAAATTCCTTTCTGCAGAAAAAACTGCTCCATCCACCTCGTAAAAAAAAAAAAGTCACACGCGCGTGCGGACCCCAGAGAATAACACGCCTCACACTCCTGACCTGGCCTCACAGTCACACAAATGAGGAATTCATTGTGATGCACAGGTGACACACACGGATCGTACCTGAGAGCATGTATGCAGTAAATGCAGCGTGGCATGTTCTTTCTGTCATATATGTCTGTGGTTTCCGGGTAGAAGATCTGAAACAGAGAGAGCGAGAGAGGTGAATTAGAGCAAGTGTGTGATTTCATGTCAGCGTGTCGGAGCATGTGCACAGGAGTGGATCAGGGATTACGCCACAATGAAGATGTTCCTCCACACACCCTGTTATTGTGCAGCAGATGAAATGGAGGATTGAAAGGTAGCTGTTGATTTTTTTTCAAGTTAGAACAATTCTCAGAAAACGTGTGTTTACTTATTTTATGTTGATTATAAAATAAATGTATTTTATACATATATATATTATATTTATTTTCAGCATCCATCTCTGATCCTCATTTCGTTTTCAAAACAAAAACTCCATGAGGACATTTTTGCGACGTTTTATACATTTAAAGCTCATCAGAGCAATTTTTCCCTGTGCCAACAATTTACTGCAACTTCCACTCCAGCAAAACGCAAGAGTCATTGAGCAGTGCAGTTTAGTTTATATCATCCAAAAAAGACTGACTAAGGGCGAATTAATCCCTGAGATTAAATCCATTCTGACTCATAATCTGACTCATGATTCTTCACCTGTAGCCACATGAGGTTTTGTTTTTTTTTTGGAGTGAAAACGTGTGAGAGGAAACTCTCGCTCACCTTGGGCAGTCCTTTCTCAGCCATGGCGTTGAGCCACTGGATGACGTTGTCTGTGTGTCTGAAATGTAAACCTGTTGCCTGAGAGAGAGAGAGAGAGAGAGAAAAAAAAAAACGTCAAACACAAAAAACATGTTGTTCACTCCAAACGTGAAAAAAAAAAAAACTCCCAACAGGAACAACCGTGGAACAAGGATCCATTCAGAGTCTTTACTGCACGGTGACGCACCAGAGTTAAAATAATAACAGCTCACTAAAAAACTTTATGGAGTTTTGTGGAAACCACAAAACTCTTAAAAAGTGACTTTTTTTCAAGCCAAAAAAAAACAAAAAAAAGGAGGACAATCAAAAAAGGTTTTAAATCTTCATTTTGTGTTTTTTTTCATCTCAAAAGGCAGAAAGGGGTTCCGGGAGTAAGTTAGAGCTGTGCTGTGCTGTGTTTGTGTACACGCAGTTTTTTTTGTGTGTACACATATGAGTGACACTTCCTGCTTTTGTACCTACTATAATAAATTCAGGCTGTGTGAACGGGGCCACTCAGGAAGATGGTTGAAATGAAAGCACAAGCTGGAACCTTCAAGTGACATGTAGCCTTATTTTCTATTTTTTTTAATATATTGTAATTCTAAAGTAAGTCTATGGTATGGCTCCTGAAGTGCAAAGGTTTTCTTTGCATGGAGGATTATTTCACTTTGTTGACCAGCCTCTGATCAGACGTGATTGACTTTTTTTTTTTTTCAACCAAAAGCCCCACATTTCCCAGAATGCCAGTGGAGGGCTGTCACCTTGTAGCGCGTCTGCTCGCGGTCGTAGATCTTCTTCAGGGAGACGGTGTGAGGGGCGAAAAAGTTTCCCAGCTTGGCCAGATACACGCCGTTCCGCAGCCCCTCCTCCAGCTCCGTGGTGGGGGGCAGCTCCTCGTCCAGACAGGCCTCCATCCACCTGCGGGGAGACACAACACAATCATACGTCTGATAAATATACCGTGATTAATGATTAACAAACGACAAATGGAATAATCCAAGGAGTCTGTGTCCTGACACATGAAAAAGGAAAAAGTCTAAATAGGTACAGATAAATATGCAAATCTTTTAGAGAATAAACTTGTCTTCATCACTTTTTCTGGATTAAGACAATTTTCAATGTTAAAAGTTGAACCTTCAAACTGAGACGTACAAACTTGTGCTGAGTCACCTCTGGGACATGAGAGGCGTTTATTTCTCATCACGTCTCAGATTTTAAGTGTTGGACTTAGGACACGTCAAGAGTCTCACACAAAACTTCAGCACCAGTAAACCACGACGGCTGCGTGACCTTCGATGACCTCTCCTCCTCCTCCTGAACACAGAACTCCCAGCATTCCTGCTGTTCCACGTCTCATGTGTGGAGTCACATTCCTGCTTGGTGATCCAACATCGGTCCGCGGCCCGCGGAGGAGACGCGGGACCAGCCAGGATTACAGCACCACGGTGATTTAATGATTTCATTAAATTGAACCTTTTCTTCCAAGAAAGATGGTAGAAAATAATCTATAAACTTTCTTTTACCACATTCACCTTTTTATATTCAATGACATTCAACCTACATCAAAGATATGGATGACAGGGTCAAAGGTCACAGCCAAGAGGAGAATTGTTATCTCTCTAGTAATTAGTGTGAGAATTAAAGTGCAAAAAGAACAAAAACTATTATTATTATTATTATTATTATTATTATTATTATTATTATTATTATTATTATTATTATTATTACCTCATATCCTATTTTTATTCCAGGGTTAAGATGTCTTTTAATCTAAAATGTGGGTTGACAGCATGAAAACCTTGAATTTATCGTCTGCTCTGAGGAATTTCACAATGTGAGGTCAAACAGGACCTTTTAAAAAAAAAAAAACGTGAGGAGAAAAAATAAATTCAATAAAACTCCCATTCTTCTGCAGCCGAGGTCTTTCCAACTACATCCTGAGAACGATTCAAAGATTAATTTCCTCCTGCTGATAGACCCCGCCACCGCAAACACACACACACACACACACAACCACCCACACACACACACACTTACAAATCACAATAAATCTTCGTAGCTGGCTGTATTTAAGTTAAAACTAATTCTAATAATCTGACTCCTAATCCTGAATTTAAATCTCATTATCAGGGATTTTATTTCCTAACTTTATAATTCTTCTAAAGACATTTGGTGGTTAAATCCTCCGCCCACACGTGGCAGCGACCAGCCAGCTGAAACAACTTCCCTCCACACAGGCTCGTCTTTGAGGCGGAGGTGACGGTGCAGCAGGGGGGGGGGGGGGGGGGCCCGGGAACGGAGGTGTCGGGGGGGGGGGGGGGGGGGGGGCGGCCCAGGAACAGGCTCCAGCTTTCAGTGAAAGGCTCCATAAAGACTGGCAGCGAATGGCTCTGTTTTATCAGGATGACACACCCTGCACCGGCTCACACAAACAAACCGACACACACACACACACATTCACACACTCACACAACCAACCAGCGAGGATTCGACACGCTCACATATTCCAACTCCGTGGGACGGCAGCCAAAGAGAGATTATACTGTATCTTATAATTAAGACAATTAAAGACATGTTTGCTATAGAAAAAATAAATAAAAATAACCACAAATATGAAAACAAACGAAATCCTCGTCAGCAATAATGCATTTAAATAATATCAAGGCTCAATGTCAGCGATGCTAATATCTTTTGTCATTAATTCATTCGACCTCATAAAATAAATCAACCAACAGGGCACAGATGACTGGATTCTAAATTCAATCTGAGAAAACAAACATCATCCATTTCTGTGGCAGGAAGACGAGGTCAAAGGTCAAAGTCATAGGAAGAGCCGAGCCCCCCTCTGCATAAGACACGCCCCTTGACATCCTGGACAGCGTCATTTCATTCACACGCGTTTCACTGCCTCATTAATGATCAGCAGATAATATATACAGTATATATATATATATATTATTATTATTATTATTATTATTATTATTATTATAATAATTATAATGCTGAGAGGTTTCTGGGGTAACTTTCGCTGAGTCATGGTTTAGAGAAGTTGGGCCGAGGGGGTCGAAGAGAAACTGACAGTTGGTGTTTTATTATTAACTGATGAATAACCTTCATGTGCACAGAGTCCTGTGCGGTGACACCAGCTGGGATCCATGATTTGAATATGGAAATTGCACAGTCGGCATGTTTACTCACATTAGGCGCATAACTGGAATTACAGGCCAGAGTTTAACTGAAAACTGCAGTTAACTGCCTGTAATTAACATCAAGTTTAATCACAAACATATATATACAAATGTATGCACCATCCATCTTTCTGCCTCTCAAACATCTTTTGCAAAAAAATAAAAATCAATGATAACTATTAGCGTATTTTCCCAATATCAAAAGCTTTTAACGCAGAAGACACTGACTGATTGATTTCTTTGAGACCGAAACGCATCATTATTGATAATATGTCATTTAAAAGACCTCAGAATACGCTTTGTGAAGTTTTTTTTCCCAACTGGAAGAAAAACACGAGGGGACACAGGAAAACATGAGCCAGGGCCAAGTTTCCCATTTCATGCTTTGCTGCAGCACTGGAATCCGAGCACCAGCTGACCTCGTTCTCCCATCACAGGCCGACGACATCATCCACAAACGCACAAACGGATTTGATGTTCCTCGCGTTTAATGAGGATAGTCGAGCAAATCTCAACTGAATCGTTCGGGAAAAACAAAATATTTTCCTGTTCGACTCCAAATATCCACAAAAAGATTTGATCCATGAACATTCCAGAACTTCTCTTCTACCAACGTCCAACTACAACTTCCAAGAAAAGTTAGAATCCTTGTGAGAACATAAATCACTGGTTTGAGTCATCTGTCAAATTAAAAATACCAAAGACTCAAATATTCATTATATATAAAAGCGTTCATTTATTTTTGAATATTAAAAAGGAAAATTAATTTTTCAACTTCTACAGGAAACTAATGACTTTTAAAAAAATGTATCGAACATTCATGCCACTGCATTGATGGAGTCAAGTGCTCTTTAAATTTAGTTGAAGAAAGTTAAACACTCTTCTTTAGTAAAGAAGAAAGAAATGTAAATGTCCCTGTGACCTTTGACCCCGGAGGACACGCCCCTCCCAGGACAATCGAGGTCAAATCTGATGGTCCCAGTTTCTCCTTCAGATCCAAACCTGAAGTTTCAGGTTCAGGTTTCAGGCCATGAGGCCTGCAGGGCTTGTTATGCCTTTTCTTTCCCTCCTTCTCTTCTCCATCGTGATCTCTGACTCAACATTAACACCACCAGCAAAACACACACACACCTGGACTTCACAGGAACATTGCAACCTGACCTATATAATAAGTAATAATAGTCTTTACTTATTAATAGATAATAAAAAATAAAATAGATGATAAAATTAAGTTAATTCATTTTTTTTTTCCAAGTTTTAACTGTGAGGCCGTTTTTTTTTTTGTTCAGTCATTTTCTTTTGCTCATGAACTAAATTAAATCAGGATTACAACTAACCGGTTTTAAAATGACTGTATTCATTGTTTGATCTTAAAAACAAAAAACAATCAACAAAACTCAACAACCAAAAGTCGTGATTCAGCTCTAAATAGAATTAAATATGCCCACAGGAGAGAAAACAATGAGCTGATGGGGGGGAGGGGGGTGTTATCGCCATGGAAACGTCTTGAACCGTTGTTGTCGAGGCCCGACGTTGTGACATCACCATTATTGCTTCAGCAGATGTACACAACAGCGTTTGGAAATAGGAAATTGGCAAATTACAAATTACAAAAAAAAATAAAAAAAATCCTGACTGTTTATAGCCGAGAGTAAAATCTGCTTCAGGAAACATCACTTTTGTTTTTGTGTGCGTCACGAAACCCGGAGGCAGGAGAGTTATCACACTGGAGTGTCCACGAAAGGATTAAAAAGTAAAATAAGACATGATCCGTCTGTTCACCGAGACGGATTATCTCACTCACAGTCTCTTATTCTGAGGGGGAGATTAGTATGGCACACACTTGGAAATCAGCAGTGATAAAAAAGAAAAGAAAAATGGAGACAAGATTAGAGAGTCTGCAAAAGATTATTTTTCTGGGTTCACATTTTGAACAACATGAAAACATTTATAGCAGAGTCTTAGAAACTGGGTTCTCCATTCAATTTAGAGGACATTTAAAAAGCTTTATCTGGAGAAAGAATCAGATCAGGGATGAATGCTCATGTCACATCCAGTTTATCTAATCATCTTTTTTTTTTTCTGGCTTCACAAAAAGTAGAATGGAAATGATTCATGAATTCTGAGTTCACTAGATGAACGTTCATTTCTAAGCAGCAGTCAATCTGATTTTAATGTGTTTAAAAAGCTCAAGAGCTGAAATTAAATGGAAAAAACAAGCAAAGATTTCCAGCCTGAGATTTAAAAAACAAAACAGCCATTACATCATCATCACCTGTCACCTGTGATGCCGCCTGGTAACCACATCGCACAACTATTCAAACCATTCGTCCACACAACCAGGATCCGTCTCTGAATAAATTCTCCTCATTCTTCAGTGTCACATAGTTCAACACCAAAGTCACAGGCTCGTTTTCCTCGTCCTTCACAAGACACACAGCGTTCATCCACGTGTCAACACACACACACACACACACACACACACAGTCAAACTACGACCGAACCATGTGTGTTAGGTCACTGTGGGCCAATAAATCACAGGTGAACTCTGACGTCGCCATGGCAACACTTGATGAAGAGAAAAACATATATATTTTTTTAGATGTATTCGTTTTAAAAAAACATATCACTGATGCCACACAGCCTTTCATGAGGTAGAGACACGTCATCATGGGGCCTCCAAGGCCGTCGTGTGTATGATGGACAGAAAACACGTATTGCACAGATGTGACATGTGTTTGTGAAGACACCCAAAGAGAAAAAAACACACATACGTGTGTCCTGCGTGACCATGAGTGACAGACGTGTGTGTCCACCGTGACGGGACGTCAAGGGATGGGAGGAAAGATTAAAGGTCGACTCGCGAAAAGGAAATTCAATCTCGGCCTATTCTAGAATGGAACAGAAGAATGGAACTGAACATAAGTCTGAAAGTCTGTCAGAGCCCACACCTAATGTCAAACACCTGATCAGATTTCTAATTCAAATCACTTTTCATTTCAACAATACTGTATTCAAATGAAGTGAAGCAGAGTGATCAATAGATGGACAAAGCCCCAATGAAGACTCTGAGTGGAAGTGAAAGCTAATTAGATCAGTGGAGAGATGGCGGAGATGCGATGAGGTCACAGGAGCCAGCAGATCCAGAGGAGCACCAATACGAGATCAACCAGCCCCGAGAATCTCTTAAAGATTATTTATCATTTCATTAGCACCTGAAAGTGAAAGTGAAACCACCTGAAACGTCTCGCAAAAGAAGCCGTTTAACCCTGGAAACAGGTTGGATCCGCTAATGAAACCAAATGAATAAAAAAGACAAGAAATAAAATAGAGTTTAGAAAAGAGAGACAAAAATAAAAGAAATAAAGAAAAAGTTAAGAAATAAAAAACTATTAGGAAAAGAAAGAAAAAAGAAAAAAGACAAGAAATAAAATAGAGTTAAGAAAAGAAAGACAAAAATAAAAGAAATAAAGAAAAAGTTAAGAAATAAAAAACTATTAGGAAAAGAAATAAAGAAAAATAAACGAAATAAAAAAGACAAGAAATAAAATAGAGTTAAGAAAAGAAAGAAAAAAATAAAAGAAATAAAGAAAAAGTTAAGAAATAAAAAACTATTAGGAAAAGACATTTTAAAAAAGACAAGAAAGAAAAAAGAAAAAAGACTAGAAATAAAATAGAGTTAAGAAAAGAAAGACAAAAATTAAAGAAATAAAGAAAAAGTAAAGAAAAATGATTAGGAAAAGAAATAAAAAAAAATAAACGAAAGAAAAAAGACAAGAAAGAAAAAAGTTACGAAAAGACATTTTAAAAAATCTGCTTTTTAAAGAATACATAATATCTAACACAACTAGGCTTCTCCGTAACGTTCCACTGTCACTGAGCTGTCACCAACATACCTGAGAGGAATCTGACTCCTCTGTGGAATAAAAAAACATTTCACCGACGCCCAGAAAAAGAAAAAAAAAACATGTCACCGGCTGTAAATATCTGCTGAGTGAGAGATTTACAAGCTCCACCGTGCACAGAAACATCAGGAATCATTAGCGCTGCCTCAGATGGTTTCCAGGTACAGTGAAGACACAAGGACTAGATCAATAATAATAAAAAAACGTGTCCGACGGCATTCCCAACAAGACGGAGAGAAAGTAAAAGATGGCTCCAGACACACAGGGACACGTTCACTTTGTGTTTAAATAAACTCAAAACAAAATGCTGATTCTGTTTCTTTTAAAATAATTGTGATGTTAAAATGTATGAGGTGGTAGTTAAACAAAAAGAAAAAAGAAATATTTAAATGATGACGGGTGGGAACCTCCTACCTCCTAGATTTTTGTGAGAAAATGGTCAGAACCATAAAGAATGATCTTTTAACAAGTTAAACTTAAAAAACATAGAATGTCTCTGTCATTACAAAGCCAACAGACAGAGACAGAGAGAGATAAAAGTGTCACATTCAAATATCTGGCGATAATGTGCATGAGCCTGAGAATATGGAAATTAGAGCGATAACACACGTGTGGGCGTTTGCTCCTTTAACACACATTCACTTTAACACAAAGTGAGAGTGTTCCAACAATGCTCTCACACCCTGATGCGCACCTGCCACACGCACATTCCCATCATGCCTTTCTCTACGGTGCCCCCCCCCGAACATACAAACAAAAAAACAAACGCACACACAACAGCCGCCCTCAGGCATTATGGGACGTCTGACTGATGTTTCACAACAACTTGTGTAAAGTGTGTTTCAGAAGGTTCGGCTGCACACTTCACGCAACGTGTGACGTGTGTTAACACTTGTAAGGCTGAGAATATCATTTCAAATGAATAAAGAATTATGCAATTGAATTCCTATGGTTCATATAAGAAAGTGAATATTTCCTGCAGCTCATTAAATAAATCCAGAATCAGCCATCACTCCTTTAACTTTCACTTTTTAAACTTTTAATTTAGTTTGAACTGCATCAAGATAAAGTCTGAGTTTGCTCAATCAAAAAAAAAAAAAGAAAAAATGCAAACGCTTCCTCCAGCACTGCGACCACAGAGGAACAAGAGTCAGCACACTTTAAAACTAAATGATGATGATGTGGAGGAGGAGGAGGAGGAGGAGCAGGATGAAGATGAACTTAATTCTGGAGGAACACACACACACTAGGAACCAAAGTATGATGGGCCATGATAACAGGGCATTTGAGGGGAACGTGGGACCACAAACACAAACACGCACACAACCACCATCAGAGCGCTGAAACACTTCTGTCACTCGCACACCGGAACCTGTTGCTACGACAACGGCAGGTTTCTGTGACAACAGCGGGGGATACTAAACACCAACAGGGGACTGAGTCACTTCCTGTGTGTCTCTCACAGTCCTTCCTCTTTTAAGTCAGAAGAGCCCGCGGCGGGGTCAGAGAAGTGGGAGGAGTTATAATCAGAAAATAATCCAAATAGTATATAATTATATATATATATATATGAATTCACCAAAACATCAACAGGAGCTCAAAATGCAAAAGTTTGTATTCTTCTATGTTATGATAAAGTATGCTGATCACAGCTCTCCAGTGGATATGAAAAGAGTTGACCTCTGACCTTTTGGCCTCCTCCAGGTGACACAGATACTCGTAGGCCATGTTCTGCTGCCGCCTCTCGTCCATCTCCTCGGCCGTGAGACGCTCCACGCCATCCAGGACCGCTGAGGACGCCAAGAGAGACACGATTCATTAAAATCAACACAAAGTCTGCATGCTCCTAGATTTCCAATTTTCCACCAAATAGCTGCGTATTTATTCTGATTCTGAATAAATTCAGATTATGCAACCGAGGGAGGAAACGTTTTCCATCGTTCCACACGCTGAGGTGTTCCACAGGAGGAAACCAGACTCGTTTATTAGTCATCTGAGACGGGTCTGAGTCTGTGAACGGTTCACCATGCACACAAAAAAATAACAGAAAAAAACACAATGGGGTTCCAGCCACGTTGCCCAAAACAAGCCCCCCCCCCCTCCAGATAAAGCAGAGAGTGTGTGTGTGTGTGGGGGGGGGGGGGGGGCACAAAGAGGGCCCTGTTTCTGTTTGGGCTCCTGTCACATCTCAGGTGGGATCACTGGAAAATCCTGATCTCGACAAAAACTCACACACACTCCAGCACTACACTGAAAACACACAAACACACACTCACACAAACATATATATATATATATATACATACAGGTCTATATATATATATACATTAAAAGGTGAAATACTTTGTTTTTGACTTTTGAGGAAATAAAGGATTCATTCACTCATTTCCTGGTTGTTGGATGATTTCATCGTTCCAACACAAAACATAAAGTCTTGTCAAGTTATTTATCTTAAAAAGTTGTTGGTGTGTGTGTGTGGAAAAGGAATGAAAGCAGGCCTCCCTCTCTTTCTCTCGCTCTATCTCTATCACTCTCTCTCTTTGATGCATTGCAATAAATAAAAAAACGCGGAAGTCCTGAAAAAGCTGCTATAATAGAAATAAAACCCTCCGCGCGTCTCTTCCGGTTCTGGCCCCGGTAGTTGGACGTGTCGTCACCGGGCCGCCGCTCGGGCTCTAGCCGCCCTGCGGGGCCTCTGGAGGGGCCACACCGTGTGAACTTACAGCCGTATCTGGGCCGGAGCCCGTCCGCCTCGTCTGAAGTTGACATCCCGGCGTGCGCGCGCTGCGGCTCGGCGAGAAAAACGAAACTTTTTACGCGCGGTCCTTGTTCGGTTCCTGAAAAAGTTTCCCCGGCTCCTCCGGTTCCTCCTGCGACTCGAGACGCCTTTCTTCTTCTTCTTCTTCTTCTACTTCTCCTTCTTCACCTTCTTCTACTACTTCGGCTTCTTCTTCAAACCTCCCTGATGTCACTGGGTGTGTTCTTCCTAATCCTGAAGTATGCGTGGAAGGAAGCGGAGCCTCCGGGTGCGCGCAGCACTGTCGCTGCGCCCCCTGCTGGCGAACTCGGGGAATGAACCCCCACAACACAATCAATAATAAGAATAATAAGAATAACGTTTATTTGTATAGCACCTTTCTTACAAAACATTGAAAGACAACGTGCTTCACAACATATCTTCTGGTTTAAGACACAAACAACACACACACTCTCGCTGATACACAAACACACACACACACCTCTGGCTATAATGTAAATCAATATATGTTGAACGTGTGAGATTACCACGGAGACAGTTCTCTGTCCCGGGGGGATGAACAGTGTTATTAGTTACAGTCTGTTTCAGTTCCTCCAGAACTCAACGTGAATAAGCAGATTTTTGAAATGTCACACATAATTACCCACATTCTACTATAATGACCTATGAATATAAACCTTTTTCCTTCTACTTTTATATTTGAAAAGAACCTTTCCACATCATGACCAATTTCTATGAAAATATAATAAAATCCTGATGATTCATATCCTTCATTGTCTTACAATGTGAAATGTAGAGCATTCATTATCGTGGCCCACACTGACCCCACGACAGCTTCATTATTCTCAGGCCACAGAATAAAAAACGGATTCTTTATTTGATTTATTATCAGGAAACATTTATTTAAAAAAAAAACATCATTTGTTCAAGTTTCTGCACAGGAAATATGTGATATGAGGGAATAACGACATTTTATGACATGTTACACTTTGAACAAATCAATTGATTCATAAAATCATTAATATCTTGATGTACAAAGATTTATCAAACGAAGATGAATGTCATTAACAAAATATCAAACCTTATCACATTATAATTTTACAGCACATAATTAAACGTCTAATTGAGGACAAAATGTTTTTTATGATGTAGATCATTTTCACAAATGAATAAAAAAAAATCCAAGGCAACAAAATATAAAAACCCTGAGTTTACCTGAGAAGAATCATGTGACCGTCTCACCTGTGATTTTGAAGCTGTGGATGACTGAACATTTTTTTTTCTCATCAACTCCTCCGTCCGTCTCTTCCTGTCCACCCTGCAGTGTCCGAGGGGGGCGGGGCCTACACATCCCATATAAGAGAGGAGGAGACTCTGCCGTGGACCTGGACCTCCTCCTGCTCCTGCTCCTCCTGAACCATGGAAAGCTCCGGGGTGCTCCGCGGGATGCTGCTGCTCGGCCTGATGTGCGTCCTGTGCCAGGGACAGGCGTCTCAGGAAGTGTCCTCAGAGGACTTCATGGTGGACAAACCGGAGCCGGCCGTGGACAGAGACCTGGTTAGTATCTGCAAAAAAAACTTCAGCAACACTTTCTATTATTAATATATGTATATCATTTATCCTCTAGATTCTGACTAGGAAAATGGGTTAATTGTATGCATGTTTGACCAAGTCTGGGTAAATCTTTCATTTCTTTTCATTTGGATAAAACTCATTTCTATCATCTATTCAAGTCATTTTTTTTCAACTATTTTTATATCATATTACCAATTTTATTCGTGTACATTGGACTTTAGCATTTTTGATTAAATCTGAACCTTTTATGAAAATGGTCATTGTTTATGTTTCTGTCATATTTTCTATCTTGAAAAAAAACGATAATGATAAACTCCTTGTGCTGTTTTTACAGAGATATCAGATTTTTTATATTATATCTCCGTATAATGGGAGGATGCAGCTAAGTTCACTTCCATCGTGCAGCTTCACCGAAGAAAGACGCAGATATGGCATAAATATATTGTCCTGGTTGTCCTGCGGTCTAACGTTTTTTTTCGTTTTTTTGGGACCTGACAGATTGAAGCTCTGGAGGCTCTGCTGGGCAGGATTCACACTTCCTCCACCGAGAAGAGAGGAAGCATCCCACTGGTGACTTCACTTTCTTCTCTACGCAGAGTCGTTGCTCTATATTTCCCTCCACTGCAGTTTAATTAAGCCCATAAGCAACAGCAACCTGCCACTAATTAAAAGATAGCAAGAAAACGCCAACACCAGTTTTTCCTCTCAGTGCAATTACAGGCTAATCAAGGTTTCTCCACGACTGCAATTAAGCCGAACGAGAGGAAAGCTTCTCCATCCATCCTGTTGCTCCACTGGAGAAATAAATCACAGGGAAATGAAGCACAAATCAGCCTCAGTTAGAGCTCATGAGCAGGATTTAATTCTCTCGTTGTCATTTTTTAACTTTTAACCTTTTTAATTAAAAGCTAAGACAATGTAATTAATGTAACAGATTTGTTCTAGTGTTTGCTCCAAAGTTTTTTTTTTTTATCTACAGGGAAACCCTTTTTACATTTTTATTAAACATGTTAATCTCCATGGTAACGTCTCCATTTGATTGATTTATATATTTCATTCTGTACTGCACTGACTTTTGCAATTGTACTCGGGTTTTTATGTGTACCTACACTTATATGTTTATATTGCTCACCTTCCTCCACTACTTTGTTAAGCTACTTATATTATATTCATTTATGTGTACATGTATTCATTCATTTTGCACTCACTTGATATACTGTTTTAAATATAAACATTTCTTCTTCTTAATCTGATCTAATCCTCAGTGCGGGATGGGCGACCGCTGTGCCATGAAGTTCGGGCCTCGCATCGGGAAACTCTGCGACTGTGGACGTGGAGCCAACTGCAACTCCTACCTGCTGAAGTGCATCTGATCCCCGGGGGGGGGGGGGTTATTTGATGTGTCCCCCCACTCAGCATCGCTTTTGCAGAATCATACATCTTCATCCAACTGAGTGTGACATCATCACCTCCGGCCGATCGCGCGGTCCTGATGATCCTCTGTAGCATGTCAGTGTTTCCTGTTGAATAAACACATTTGTCGACACAACGTTTTTGTCGTTTTTTTTTCTGCTGGTGATAATGGGATCAAATATCTATCAATCTATCAATCATCTATAAAATACCTGTACTGACATATGGCTCATTTCATAATATAACAGCACAAGTACAAATACATGCAAACTGGTAATGAGAAAAATACACTTTGATTTTATTTGCACATTATTATTATTATGTGGTTTATATAGAAGCCATACAGTGCTCAGGTGTGTGTACACAGCTGCAAACAGCGTTTTTTTTTTTTTTTTTATAAAGACAAGTCTGTTGGGCGACAATACAAATTTCTGTTGTTCAAACAAAACCAGCTGTTTGTTTTGTTTTTTAAAGCCACGAAAGACCCATTTAAGCTATAACACACAATGAGTATAGATTCTCCAGGACTGGGAACTCCAACTACACACACACTGTAGAGGAAAAAAAAATCAACTCTTCGCATGAAAAGGTAAAAGGTTTTAAACTTACGACCCGCGTCATGTTGCGTCTCTTTTGGCTCTGTTTTGGGCTCCACCGGGTTTCCTCTCACTTCCCTGTGAGATTCTGGATCAGAGAGACAAAAAACGACGTGCTTGATGAAAACATCTGAGACTGAACTTAAAAAATGCGACAAAATCAACACAATGAGCTGAAAGACACTTTTTTTTATTATTTTGGAATGGTTTGATGTTATGTTTCAATTTCTAGTTTTTTCATTTGACAAAGTGTAATCTCAGCAGGAAGTAGAACATCACTTAAAGTCCAGCTGTGATTTTTAACATCATCATTTCCCCTCCTTGCTTTGACATGAACTCAAACACATATTTCACACCTCAGGGAAACTGGAGCTGAATAATAATGGAAGCTCTTTTGTAAACTGGCCTTTCAGAAAGTTTCCCTTTTTTTCTTTTTTTTTTTTCCTCCACAGCTCAAATCTCTGTGTTTCACCGGCGTTTCACCAGCGAGCCGTGACGGACGAAAGACGAGCGTCCAGCTGTGACCAAAGCCGGGATTAATCCCAAATATAATCATAATAATAATAATAATAAAAAAAATGACAAGTAAAAGACAAAGTGCTGAGCCAGAAGCCGACAGATACAAAGACCGAGGAGGTGGAGGAGGAGGAGGAGGAGGAGTGAAGGCTCTTTTTGGCTTCGGGGACAAGACAAAGGAGACAAACGGCCCTGTGATGTTTCCCTTGTTCAACGCCGGAAGCAATTTAGCCTGCAATAAAAATAAAAAAAACAAGTCAATAAAGAATGAGAAGTGTCTCCGTTATTACATTCTGCTCAGCTCAAGCTTTTGATGCCAACACTTTCAAATATCATGCACAGAGGATATAACTGGTTTCTTTTTCTGCATGAGGCAATGCGTTGATGATCTCCTTGACTGTCCTTTCATTTCGGATTCCATTTATCGTGGGGTTGATTTGTTCCTTAATTAGTGCAAACTCAATGTTTATGGCTGACCCAGACAGATGACGGTCACGGATGTGCCGACGCACAAATAAGTGAAACACGGAACAGGAGGTATTGACTCATCGGATGATCACTTCATGGATTATCTCTTTTTATTGTTTAAATGTCAAATATTTGCCGTATAAGGCCCAGCATCCAATCCTCACCTTTCAAAAGAAGATCATTTTTAATTTGTCACCTTCTGTTTTTCTTTCGATTCATCTCCTCCTGTCTTCATTTCCTTCTCTTTTGTCGGCTCAGCTTTGGGTTTTTTTTGCTGCGGCAGTTTTTTTTTTTTTTTAGAATCACACTTAAGTCTCCATCGATTTATTTTACTGTAAAATCAATGAAAACGTCTCAGTAGTTTTTTTTTTTGTGTGTCTCTGTACTGTTGCTCGGTCAAAGCTTCAAACCTTGGACTTTACTCAAAATAAATCTGTAAAACTCATTGAAACCCCCCAAAATATAAAAATAAATGTCGGGTTAAAAGTGCTGCTTTCCATATAATTGAATATAATGATATAATGAATTCATGAAAAATTCATACAGCTGAAAATCAGAATTCTGATGTTTTTGTTTTTTATCACTCGTATTGATTTCCTTTACGCGGACAGACATTTCTCTTTTTCCCAGGGGAGGGGAGAGATAGATGAAGCAATTACTGCTTCACGGCCGCATTTATAACCTTCTGTAATGTGTGAGTGAGACAGGCTGACCCACCCAGAGGAAACGTTTGGACACATGGTCGAGCGCTGACCTTTGACCCCTGGGGGTGAAATGGACCTGTGTGAATGATGCTCTGTGATGTGCCCTCTCCTCCGACACGGAGACGATAAAAAATAAACTTAAACTAATAAATACATCTTTTGTGTGCAAATGTAAAGCAAATTTCCTGATGTCTGATGTATGTGAAGGATTAGAAAAACCAATGATTCATGAATGAAAATGTGTCTGGAACCAAACAGCATTAACATTCTTTGTGTGAACGCTCCGGTACACGGAATGATTGAATTTTAATATTTGAATGAATTACACCCAGACGCCAATTAACCAGTCAGTGTGATAAGCTAATTCCTGTTCTGGTAATATTGTGGAGGGATGAGTGCAGCACCAGTGACTTAAGTCGTTTTATTTAACGATGCACATTCAGAAAAAACACAGAGATAATAATAATAATAATAATAATAATAATAATAATAATAATAATAATAATAATAATAATAATAATAATAATAATAATAATAATAATAATAATAATAATAATAATAATAATAATAATAATAATAATAATAATAATAATAATAATAATAATAATAATAATAATAATAATAATAATCATAATAATAATCATCATCATCATCATTAATTGAACAGTCCTTATAAAAGAATTATATTCCGGTGCTGCCCTATTCTGAATAAAAAAAAATGTGCAGTAAAATACATTGAATGATTGTTTGACATAGTAATATAATAAAGTGATTTGCACAAGGCAGAACAAAAACACATTTAAGCTATTGTTGAATAAGACATTAATGAAAGCAGAATAAAACGTAAAAAATCCAAGCCATAAAGATAAATCTGTGTGTGATGGTGAAATTATATTAAGTGTAATAACTGAAGGTTTTATCTCCTCTGCAGAGTTTTGTGTATTCAATTATTTAAGAAATTAAAGAGCTGGAGGGAAAGTGAAGGCAGGATTCTTCTAAATGTGAGTGTGTAGTGGAACTATACCCCTCAGGACTCTGAGGTGCTTCTGTTCAACATGTGGAGACGAACTCAGCTCTGTATACTTGTATTATTTATTTGATATATAAGATCTATTTATTGTGATTTTTTTTTTCAACTTAATAAGAATCTGGTGAACTCTAACATGGAGCAATGGTCAATGAAGCAATGGAGTGTATTTCATATTCATGCACACACACACACACATTCAGAATGTGTGAGTTTATGAAAAGGATCAGTCTGGTGTATCTCTGGGCAGAATATATAATTGGGTTCTATATTTCGCATATGAATGGAGTATGGAACAAACACATACATGAAACTCCATTAGACTGAGATGTAATTCAAATATAACTCAAAGGCATCTCTGCCGCATTTCCATTGTTGGACCTGAGCGAGCACGTGGTGCTGTGCGGCGTCTCGGTGGATGAACACACGACACAATTCAGGACCAGAATGGAGTCGTGATCGCTCCAGAGTGAAGCGCACAGATTGGAAACATTTGTTTTTTCACCGGGGGGGCCAAAGACACACAACCTGCGTGCGTGTGTGTGTGTGTGTGTGTGTCCGGCATCACGATACAGATGTTGATGTGATTCAGGTCAACATTTTATATTTCAAGCTCATTTCCCACACGTCACAATAACACATTGATTTCACTGCCGGCATCGTGATCCTATCTTTGGTTGTGCCTGCTCAGGACTGGAGATGATCTGACTAGTTTTTAAAAAAATTAAATCAACTAGTGATTACCACATTCCACAGTTTTCTTCATTAATTAATAGATATTAATTCCTAATTTTGCAAACGTTCAGTGTTTGAAATATTAATAATAATCTCATGTACATCCAATGGGATTATAATGAGCAGTTTCCACATAATAGATAAAAAATATATAGAATCATGATTCAAGATCATTCATCGTCATATTTATAGACAGTGAAATAACTAATTAGCGGCTTTAAAAAATATCGAAATAAATAAGTGTGTGTGTGTGTGTTTGTGTTTGTGTTTTTGTGTGTGTGTGTTTATTTCCAGAAGATGGCAGCGTCTCTTCACTAATACTCACAGTTTCTCCTCTGGCCCATCAAGGATGAAGACGAAGACGAAGAAATCTGGTGGAAATAAGCATGTGGAGATGTATCTGTTAGTCATGTATGTCGTTTTCTCCATTTCTAATAGAAACATAACTGTTGTGTGACACAAAAAAAAATGTGAAAAATCCTCATGTGACGGTGGATTTTTTTTTCCTGGTTTTTCCCTTTTTTTCCCTCAACACAAAAATAATCAAGATTAAAAAGGCGAATGATAATAAACACGTGATATGATCAAAAGTTCACGTTCCTCAGCTGCAGTTTCTAAGATTAAAAAGGAGCCTCAGCAACAGTGACACATCTCATTGTGTAGAATGAGGATTGTTAAATACAAAAAATCTCTCTTTAATGTCACAGTGGTGATGTTCTGGTAACCATGACAACGGCCAACACACAAAAACTCTGAAAATATTATTCAGCTTTAACAGTCACTACTTTGACATTTTAGAACATTTTTTCTCCAAACATTGATCATCACTTCCTGTAGCTTGTGTCCTACGTGCTTGTTTTTTTTTTTTTTCAAGTGAAGTTCTCGTGTCGCTTCAGGAGAAAACCACATGAATGATGTTTAATCTGTGGACCACAGGCAATTAAATGTGGTGACCCCTGACCTTTGGGCCTTGGAAATCAGAGTGTGACTGTCGCAGAAAGCAAAAAGCTCAGTGACGGATGCGAGTCATTACAACAACAACACACAACAACAACACTCCCTGTTCCACGTGAATTATTCAGAAGGCCTGATTACATTCAGACGCTGTCGAGAAAAACCTTAAAATCAATAAGACACACTGATCATGATCAGTTATCATTCGTTGTATTGATTGGGTCAGGTGACCAACTGAACCTGATGATCTGCCGACACGCGGCTGTTTGGACCAATAGAAGCAGGTTTTAACTCAGGTCAAAAACGTTCATTTTTCTGGTCCATTTGAGATTTTTTTTGCCCTTTTTTTATTTCTTAGACCTTTTTTTTTATTATTTTTTTCAGAAAAATACAAGATTTCATGGATTAATCGATTTTCCCTTAAGATTTGGTGGATTATTAGGAGGCAAATTCTTAGAAAAAAAATCCATCCGCTCATCCATCCATCCGTCCACATCCTCTCGGGGAAACAAGTTTATGTCCAACATCAAAACCATTTTTTGCTGTCTTTTTTTTAATTTATTTTTTATTCTGTCTGTGGCCATTATAATAAAACATGAACTCTCAAGCTGTGTGAGAGATTCTGACCTTAAATTCTATGTAAGGACTAGCTATGCAAATGAGTTGCTTAAACGTGGATAATAATCCCTGATCCAATGTATTACTCTGTAGAGGGAGCAGATGACTTTTGTCATCTGGCTTCCATTCGTTTTTTTTTTCCAACCTACGGCGGTGCTGAGGCTCAAACACTGAATTATAAATTCTCATCACGGGATGCAGTGATGCAGCGTGTCGTCACCACCGTGAAAATCAGGATAAGAAACAAGTGGGGAGCCACATTTTCATACTTTTCATGTGGAAATATTCACATTGACATTCAGGCAGGTAGAGTGGGAAAAAGTGTTTCCGTGATTGAAATGAATGACCAGAGGGATTTTTATTCTGGAGAGAACTTTATGTCTACCCTATAAAATGCGTTTTCCTCTTATTCATTATATTTAAAACAAAAATGCACGAGAGGAGAGTTACAAGAGAAAGAGCAAAAAAGGACAAACGGCCTCATTATGCTGCTGTTTGCCTCCATTGATTCATGGGTGATGTCTTTTTGTCCTCAAGTGAGCTTTCCTATCAACAACAACATCCGCACAACAGGTTGCGTAGACGGGGTCCTCCGTCTTTCAGGCAAAAGGACAAAAACATGTTTTTTCTGTATTTCAAGGTCAGATGAAGCCTCGAACTGATTGTCAGAAGAAAATAAAATATGATAATACATATAAATATAAACAGCATATACAGTATATATATATAATTAGGAGAAATATCATTGAAATAACCGAAAATGTAACTATGTTTAATTCTGTGGAGAAAAAATTCCAGCTTGACCTTTTCAAGAGTTTTAAATTCAATGAACTATTAACTGTCCAGATTAACTTGTAGTGTCATATTATCATCAGGAGGTTTCACATGAAATAAAACGTAATATTTAGAATGTTATGATTATATAATATAATCATATCATTACCTTTGTGAAGTCCAATAAAATTATAATAATTTTCGCAAATAAAATAATAATTGTGGTCTCCCTCTTGACGCATCTGAGTGAGGACATTTGGTCTCTTCTACATTTTTTATCCCAGCTGGATATTCTATGATTTTTTTTTCCACGTGACCTCTCCTGTCTCTTTGAGTTGACTCGTTGTGACGGAGAGAAGCCTGGAATAGTTCAGAGCTTATTGAATTTTTTTTTTTTTTTTTTTTCATCCATCACGAGTGACGGAGCGACGACTTTGTGTCTGACCGTGACACAAACTTCAGATTGGAATTGATTGAAGGAGCTCAGCTCCATTTAAGACCCATTTAAGGTTTTCAGATGTTGGTCCCTCGGTTCTTGTCTCAGGATGAATCTGAAATCAGATTCAGCAGCTGACTTTTTGGAGAAATTGAAAACATATATGGAATATGTACCAAGAAATCAGACGATTGACAGTTATCTTCATTATTGATGAATTATTGCCGAATTATGCAAATACAAAAATAAACAAAAGGCATTATTTATGTAGCTGGAGAATGAGGTAAATACAGAGCATATGAAATATCTGGTAGCAGCTTCACTCTATACTTGTGAAATTTTCATTTTTCCAATACTTTGGTTTATGAAAAACTAGTGAGTGATTTTACAGAAGTAATTATTATAATATAATATTATTATTATAGGCTCCAAAAACTGCGTCACTTGATTTCAATGAACTGTGCTGAATCTGAAATAATGGGGAAAAAAAAAAAATCTGAATAAAGCATGTGTGTGTGTGTGTGCGCGTTTCTGGCCGGATGCACACACACACACACACCCAAAATGAGAGAATTTCTTATCATTGCTTTTAAAAAAAAAAAAGCGGATTTATTCTCTCCACTGTAATTAGAGTAGAGAGAACACGGAGCATTATTTAAGGACAGATGCGATGCCGTGTAGGCAGACAGAAGCAGAAGGGTCCCGAACCCACAACCCTACAACCCTTAATTACCTCACGGTGACGCACACTGCGCCGCGCAGTGAACTCATCCAAGTGTGTTATTTACAGATCCAGAGAACTGTGTCCGGAGGGTTCAGAAAGAAGAGGAAGAGGAGGAAGAGGAGGAGGAGCTAATTCCTTTCCTCAGGAATACTTTGTCATTCTATTCCATATCTTTATTGTTTGCTCTTATTTGATTATGCACTATGATTGAATAACCAGGGGACTCTGAAGGCTTTTTGCATCAATCATCTCCTCCACCCACACAGGTTGGAAACAGCTGCTCCACCCTACGCATGTCTTCATGATGCAGACCATGACAAATAAAGGAGAAGGTGCATTCAAGGGGAATATATAGATTGATGTATTTCTATAAGAAAAAAATCTGATGGGATCCGTGAGATCAGATTCAGGAGGCAGCAGCTTTCTTTTTTAAGGCCAGCTGTTAAGACGAGGCATTTTTATTTTGATTCTATCCTATGTAATTAAAACCTAACCGTATCTTTTAAAAAGGAGCAGTTCAGGAAAACAGGAACCAAAGTGCACATTTAAAACAAAGATTTCCTTTTTTGGGACGAGCTGAACTGGTGCCACTCGGTTCATTGGTGACGTCACAAAGGACATCGGGGTTTAATCATGAGGATTCACTTCCCACTGTGATAAGCTCACCTGACGATCCACTCCGGATCCTCTTCAATCACCGTCAGCTCCGTCCAGTAACCTGCAATCAGTACAGGAAGCCAGTTATTCTATCGCATTCTGGTCAGGTGGGTTTTATTTGACTCTAAACTCCTTTTTGTTTATAGCTACACGCGCGTGGAGGAGTGACTCTGTGGGCTTATGAATCGTCATTCTCGTCCCGAGGTCAAAGGTCACACCACGTCTGCCCTTGAAAATCTCCCCTCTTCTGGCTCCTCTCACTCTGACTGTAAATAAATACAAATGACATCAAATCAAATACAAACATTTATCATCAAATACACGCATGTACACTAAGCAATGGTTTATATACAAATTTACTTTTGACTTGTTTATTCAAATATGACTTTTTCATATTTTGTACACCTATTCTATTTGATTGATTTCACAGAAAAATCATATGGTTTTATGTAATTTTTTTATTTTTTGCATTTTTGGGGAAAATAAAGAACTGAGCCGAATAAATATGTTGTCAGCTATGAGATTGTGGCGTTGATGAACCTTATTGTAAAAAAGTGTGACTAGCACATGTTTTGACATTCAGAGGTTTAGTTAAGGTACTTTAAAATGATGAACCATTTAAATCCAATATATAACATATATGACATGTATACGTGCATTACATATATACATATATGTAAGTACTTGCCCTGAAGGAAAAGTTTTTGGAGGAGAATTTCACTTTTTTTTTCCCCCCATCCCACTCCTGACTGACGTTTATATTTTGACCTTTGGAAGTGTCACTTCATTCATTAAATGCATGAAGCCTGCATGTTGTTCAGTGGAGGAGGAGGATTAATAACACCGTGACACGGATGACTCACTCGGGGATGAAATTAACTGCGACAACCAACCGGTGGAGTCAAAACTCAGATTAACGTTTATTTATTATTATTTATTTCATATATATATTTTTTTAAAGCATCTCTTTATATCACGTCTGGCTCCAGTACAGTAACGAGGTTCATTAATCACGCTCCTATTTCACACTCATGACTTGTGCGAGTGGATATGCAGCAATTACAGCGATGACTCATCGCCGGAATGAACCGCGGTGGATCCGAGGACCAATCAGAGCCCTCGGCTCCGGACACACGGTGAGATAAAGTGAAGAGCTCTGATTTGAGGTGTTTTCTGAAGAGCGGGTGCTCTCTGGCTAACGAGACAGCTCGGTTCAGGGTGTGTTATTAAAGCTGGATGGAGATTTCCCCCAATCCTGTCTCTCCATCCTCTCCTCGCTGCCCTTCTCTTGACATAAAATCTCCCAATGTACCCAAAAATGAGATCTCAAGAAGAGTTGCTGCTTTTAAGGGAACATGAACTAGAAGTAAAACCAAAGAGTAAGAAAGATAAGGCAACATGTTTTATATCCTTGTATATATATTAGATAATAAGAACTATTTTTTACATTCGGACGGTAATAAATAACACAGAAAAATAAAAGACTGTCCTGGGTTTTGGGACTTGAAGGGGGGGAAAGCAGATTGGTCCAGCCCAAAGCGAAAAAATGTAGATCTATTTTTAACTTCTGGAAAAGTTTGCATAGAGATTAGAGAATTTTTTATTTTATTTTTTTTTATCTGATACTGACGAAATGGGACCGGAACCAGGAAATAGGAGCACAAAAATGTTAAATACAGGAAACAGGAAGTGATGAGAGTCCAGTGAGGCAGTCGCGCACACACACACACGTACAGACCTCTATTAGATGGACTGTGAAGATTGGAGTCAATTCATAAACCAGATGTAACACATTTACAGAAACAGGCGAAAAAAAAGTCCCCACAAACTCAATCTGTTAAATAAAAATGACACATAAAATGTTTATCTTCTAAATGTTCTTTTCTCCCCAAAACTTCCTTTCATGAAGAACTCTTTTTTTCCGTGATTTTCAAATTGACCTTATTATTTTTGTCATATCATATTTAAGCAAACAAAATTAAAAGCCGTTTTTTTTTTAGCTGCTTCCTGGAATTATAGAATAGAATCGGCCTAGAATAACTTTGGTGCATATGTGAATATTGTCAGGATTTATTACATTTTTTTTTTTTTTCGAAAACGGTAAACCGTGAGGAGATAAAAGAGAAGAAGAAGTTAAATGAGATCCTCCTTCCTCAGGGTACGGAGCCAGCGTTGGCCAGGTATCCCAGTGCTCCTAAAAATTGGAATTTTTGTGAAGGATTTCAAGTTGGCATCAATGGCGTGATGAGTACATGTCTGTAAAGTGGAATATCGAGGGGACAAACCTTTCGCAAATGATGAGTCCACCGCCTCAGGGTCCGTCACGCTGCTGCCAGATTGTTTTTCCTAAAAATAGGAGAAGAAGAGTCACCTTGGTAAAGTGGTGGATTGAAAAATCCAAAACATTTCATTTCAGTCAAAACAAATATGTTTGTATCAACTGTGAATAAAGGCCTGTGTGATTATTATCTAATATCACTACACATATATATATAGTAAATATATAGATTATTATACATTGAATGTGCAGCTGTTTTTTGGTGGAGCTTTATAAAAAGTCTCAGTTCATGCTGTGTCTTAATCTCTGATGTTGGTGTTTTCAGAGACAATCAGAGCAGCTGGAGATAATGAAGGAGTGAAAAATACACCAATTAAAAAAAAGAGAAGAAGAAATCACCCAAACAGAAAATAAGTCGCTAAACTCTACTAACTGAACCGAAAAATAATCTGACTTCTGTCCTTGATAGCAGTTTACCATCCTTCCAGTTCCATTTCCACCTTCTTTTGGTTTCAGTGCCTTGCTCTCCATCCTCACCTTATCTCAACTCAAACCTCTTGCTATTTTTTTCCCCCCATTCCGCTTCAGTGTTGACTCAGCCAACTCAAAATAGAAACAAAATGTTTGTGCTGCCTTCAGCCAAATCACCAAGAAAAATAAGAATAAAGAAATCAGTGCAGGGGGACGATGGCGTAAAAAAAAAAAACAACAACTAACGAGCTGGTGTCAGTGAGCAGCTGTTTGTGAATGAAATGTTCAGTTGACATCTCCTTCATTAAAAGTGAGGGAGAGAGAGAGAGAGGGGGGGGGGGGGGGGGGGGGAATCAGGGGGGGGGGGGGGGGGGGGGGGGGGGGTGAGTCATGCAGCCTGGAGCACAACCAAAGCTTCCTGCATCTCTGAGCCCAATCAACCTGGAACCTTGGTGTGCGTGTCCATGTTGCGTGTCCGTGTTGTGTGCAAACATTGGGCCTATAACTGGCTACACAATACTGACGGTAAAATGATATCATGCTGTGACTGTGGGAGTTTTCTTTTGTTTTGAATGGAGGCTTCAACTTTAATGTGAAAGTGCACCATGATGTGACCAACGTTTTATTGGCCAGACACAAGCCATCCATCTGTTGTTTTTCTCTTCTGTATAATAATAAATCAGCGTAAACCAAGTCATATTTAATCCATTTCTTCTGAACCCTTTCATGAGACTTCTAGATTTAACCAAAAAAAAATCACAATCTTTCATCACTGACCTAAGATGGAGGCAGGATGCTTGTTTGGTGGTCAACACCATGCAGGAGATTCTGCACATTTGCGACAAGGCGGGAAAAAAAGTGAAACATCATTTAATCACCTTCTCTGCAGGATTCCATTTCAAATCAGAATGAACAAATCCAAGCTGATCAATGAATCCGCACGTGCACGTTGTGGTGTGCCAGACTTTGCCCAGCAACTTTTCCCCTCTATGACTCACAGCTGTGGCTGTTACGCATGAACAGGACGCGCAGCGCGCAGATAAAAAGCACTTTGGTGTCGGAGCGGCGTCAGTGTGAGACGCGGAGAGAGACGGACGGACGGACACACACACGCGCGCGCGCACACACACTCACACACACAGCACCGGGCACAGCACCATGCAGAGCTCCAGGCTGCGCGCCGCCGCGCTCCTCTGCGCGCTCCTGCCGCTGCTCCTCCGCGCGGGCGCCCAGCCGCTGGACTCCGGCTCCGAGGAGGAGCTGAGTCCCCGGGCCCTGCGGGACTTCTACCCCAAAGGTCCCAACCTGACCAGCGAGAAGCAGCTGGTGAGGAGCTCCTCTTCATCATCATCATCCTCATCATCGCATTCCCTTATTTTAATCTAGCTCGTGCATGTAATTGCGTGCCAAACTCCATTCAGAAATGATTTCGTCAGGGTTGGAAAGAGAAACACGTTTTGTTTTGTTGCACGTGTGCATTGGCCTTCATACCTCTCTATGATGTCATAGATCAGTTCCATTTCTAAAGAGAACTTTTTTTTTTTTTGCACACATAAATTCTTCAAAAAGTGGAAATATACTCCCCTCCGCCACCCGGCTTCGTCTCCATGCCCCCCCCCCCCTCCCCCCTCCCTCCGATTGGACCCACTGATGGATATTTAGTCTCTGAGTGAATTGAATGATTTCGTCAGGGTTGGAAAGAGAAACTCGTTTTGTTTTGTTGCACGTGTGCATTGGCCTTCATACCTCTCTATGATGTCATAGATCAGTTCCATTTCTAAAGAGAACTTTTTTTTTTTTTGCACACATAAATTCTTCAAAAAGTGGAAATATACTCACCTCCGCCACCCGGCTTCGTCTCCATGCCCCCCCCCCCCTCCCCCCTCCCTCCGATTGGACCCACTGATGGATATTTAGTCTCTGAGTGAATTGCAGTGATTTCTCCCCACAGCTCGGAGCTCTTCAGGAGGTTCTGGAGAAGCTGCAGGCGAAGCGTCTCCCACTGTGGGAGAAGAAGTTCGGCCAAGTGCCCACGGTACGTTTCCTTTAGAGATGCGGTGATTTATTTTGATTTGAGAGATTTTTTTTCTGGATGTTTCTGGGTGTTGTGGAGGAGTCTGAGCCCGCAGTGGGTTGCTGTGTTTCAGTGTGACGTCGGGGAGCAGTGCGCCGTGAGGAAAGGAGCTCGCATCGGGAAGATGTGCGACTGTCCCCGCGGAGCTTTCTGCAACTTCTACCTCCTCAAGTGCTTATGAGCCCCGGAGGGTGGGAATGGAGAGAAGGAGGAGCAGGAGCAGGAGGACGAGGAGGAGAAGAATTAGCTAAAAGAAGAAAAAAAAAAAAAAAAACTTCACTGCGTTCCTTTGTAATTACTGTCTTATTTTTTTATGAGGTGTGGGGGGGTCCAGATAGAACAAGGGCAGTAAAAAAATATAATAATATGATATATATATATTTTAAAAGCCAGTCATATCATAGAAAAACAACTTGAAGTGTCTGTAAAGGAATCACAGAGTGTTTGCAAATACTCAGAACTACTTTATGTGTGGAGGAGAAGTTAGAAGAAATAGACATCCCAGAATGCACAATAAGAAATCCACCCGAGGATCAAATATTCAGTGTAAAATCTGTGGACATCAATATCATGGCAAAACTCTCATAAAATGTGTCAATAAATCTGTTTTTTGTTTCACATGAAATTATTTCTGTGTATTTCTCATGGAAAAAGAACAATAAAGTGCGACTCATGTTGTTTTGTAAAGCCGAATTATTCTTTCATCCTAATCAGCTGATTCATGTCAACACTGCAGGCTGTGGTTGTGTAATGATTCGAAAAAAAATCCTCATTATGATGATTTCAACTGACAGCTATGAAAACATGAAGATCGGTGACGTGGGGGGGGGGGGGGGAAAATAATGGGGGGGGGGGGGAGACAATAATCTATTATAATCTCCTCTAATCTGTCCTTTGCATCTAATCCAGAATGATTATAATTGTATTTTTTTTTAACAAGATCAATTTCATCTCAATCTAAAGCCTGTATGACAACTCTCAATATTCAGAATCTTAGTTTTAACTGAAATATTTATCACATTAACTCACATTGATCAGCCGGAGACGATTCATGGTGACATCGGAGTTTGTTAAGAGCCAATCAGAGTCCAGAGTTCAAACCTGAATGACGTAAAAAAAAACAACAACAACCTATTATTCACCAAAAACAAACAAACATGTGAGTATTTTCAAACGTCTGATAATACGTCACCCACCCAAAGTCTTGAAATAAAGAACAACCCGTTTGATCCTCCTGAGCCTCAGCCCGATTCCTCCTGGAACATCTGGCAAGGCTCGACACCTGTTGCGTAGTTTCAACAAATGCACCACAAGCACATTTGTTTTTATGGTTTAGCTGAAAAAAAAACAAAACACAACAAGTCAAAGGATGAAAACATTCAGCATCTTCTAATTAACACCAACAAGCAGCCCTGAAAACAATATCGACCATGGATTTGTTTTCAACAGTTCATTTGTAAATTTGAAGGCAGGGGAATGACGTGAAAGGTGTCCTGGAGGATTTGATTGGTTAACGTTTCCCCGAGATATTATTTTTGACACGACTGCACCTCAGTGAATCTCTGCGGTTTCATAAATTCCACGTGGCTGTGCTCGTCTCTCCTCCAATGGTCCGTGCGGCCACCTGTCAGCAGGCATCCATAATACAGAGGAGACCCCACGAAATGTGTGTGCGTGTAGGGGTGTGCGTGTGTGTGCATGTAGGGGTGTGCGTGTGTGTAGGTGTGTGCGTGGGTGTAGGTGTGTGCTTGTGTGCATGTAGGTGTGTGCGTGTGTGCATGTAGGGGTGTGCATGTAGGGGTGTGCGTGTGTGCATGAAGGGGTGTGTGTAGGTGTGTGCGTGGGTGTAGGTGTGTGCGTGTGTGTGCATGTAGGTGTGTGCGTGTGTGTAGGTGTGTGTGTGTAGGTGTGTGCATGTAGGTTTGTGCGTGTGTGTAGGTGTGTGTGTGTAGGTGTGTGCGTGTAGGGGTGTGCGTGTGTGTGCATGTAGGTGTGTGCGTGTGGGGGTGTGCGTGTGTGTGCATGTAGGGGTGTGCGTGTAGGGGTGTGCGTGTGTGTGCATGTAGGGGTGTGCGTGTAGGGGTGTGCGTGTGTGTGCATGTAGGGGTGTGCGTGTAGGGGTGTGCGTGTGTGTGCATGTAGGGGTGTGCGTGTAGGGGTGTGCGTGTGTGTGCATGTAGGGGTGTGCGTGTAGGGGTGTGCGTGTGTGTGCATGTAGGGGTGTGCGTGTAGGGGTGTGCGTGTGTGTGCATGTAGGGGTGTGCGTGTAGGGGTGTGCGTGTGTGTGCATGTAGGGGTGTGCGTGTAGGGGTGTGCGTGTGTGTGCATGTAGGGGTGTGCGTGTGTGTAGGTGTGTGCGTGGGTGTAGGTGTGTGCGTGTGTGTGCATGTAGGTGTGTGCTTGTGTGCATGTAGGGGTGTGCGTGCGTGTAGGTGTGTGCATGTAGGGGTGTGCGTGTGTGCGTGTAGGTTTGTGTGCGTGTGTGTTTGTGTGTAGGTGTGTGCGTGTAGGTGTGTGTGTGTGTGTGTGTGTGTGTGAGTGTGCGTGTTTGTGTGTGTAGGTGTGTGCGTGTGTGCGTGTAGGTGTGTGTGAGTGTGCGTGTAGGTGTGTGTGTGTGTGTGTGTGTGTGTGTGTGTGTGTGCGCGCTCCTGGGACATTTGGGAATCACTTCAGTTTGTGCAGAAGATGTTGTCATAAATATTTCACCGAGACCAAGGACAAACGCCTGGGGAAAAAAAACGTCAAAACCTCAGAACAGACACGTGACGGAATGTCTGACTTCAAAACGCACTTTTCATCTGCAATGCATTGGCTGTGTGCCTGCACTTGGTAAAACACAACAATAAAAAAGTTCAATATAATCGAAAATAACAGGGGCCACGTGTGTGTGTGTGTGTGTGTGTGTGTGTGTGTGTGTCCATCAACATCCATTTATCTCCTTGGAATCTCTCCGGGTTCGCTGGAGAATTTAAACACACACATGATTTGTCCCCGTCTCCGCTTGTTAATCCTGTTTTGAAGAATTAAGCGTCTCCGTCTCGACTCCTGATGGATGGTTAAATGTTAAATGTGTTATTCTTCACAGATTCAGACCCTCAGGTTCCCATCAGGGTGAATCCCTGTCACGTTTTAATTGATGCTCTGACTTTTCCTCTGGCTCCGTCAGCAGGTCCGAATCTTAATTGAAATAAACTACACTTTGATGGATGACCAAATATTCACCATTTCTTTTGTTTTTTTCCCTTCCGCATCAACATTCATTATAATTCATAAAAAAAACTCCTCTGCATAATAGGATGCACACTGCAGCCACTCCAGAGCTGTCGGTGGATCATTTATAGCAGTCTAGAAAAAGAGAATGGAAAATGAGTTCAGGATTCATTTCTGGCTGTCAGATTGCCAACAAGTCCATTTGTCCTCATTTTTCTCCAGACAGAGAGTGTATTTATTATTTATTCCCTGAGGAATCCTCCACAGATTGCTTGTGAGGACCCTTTGTTTTGTTTTTTTTCCCCTGGGCTCCATTCAAACCAGCAGCTCCGGCCCATCGAGAGAAATGATGGCCTGTGTGCGATAATGTGACGCAGAGGTTAAAAATAAGAAAAGTGGCGATAGTGATGGAGAGGAGAGAAAACAGACGGAGACATAGAAAGATGGGTGGATCAGGTGATCAATGAAAGAAAGAAAATCAATGCGTTAACACCAGACGACGCTCGAAGAAGCACTGAAGCAACTGAACAAATCTACACGATGATTATATTATCACCAAAGCGTGAAAAAACACAAATACGTCTGTAAAGTGTTTGTGAAAGCACAAACGGAAACAAATACATATAAAATATAAAAATCAAATGTCTGTGGGTCACTGCTGGTTCATTTGAATAGTTTATATTCAGTAGTCTGTAAATAAAGCTTTCATTCATATCAATCATTTATAATTATTCATATTTTTACTATTATTAGTATTATTATTACTAGTATTATTATTACTATTTTTATGATTATTACTATTATTATTACTAGTAGTATTATACCTAGTATTATTATTACTATTATTATTATTACTAGTATTATTATTACTATTTTTATGATTATTACTATTATTATTAGTAGTAGAATTATTATTACTATTATTATTATTACTAGTATTATTATTACTATTTTTATGATTATTACTATTATTATTAGTAGTAGGATTATTATTACTAGTATTATTATTACTAGTATTATTATTACTAGTATTATTATTACTAGTATTATTATGATTAGTAGTATTATTATTATTACTAGTATTATTACTATTTTTATGATTATTACTATTATTATTATTAGTAGTATTATTATTACTATTTTTATGATTATTACTATTATTAGTAGTAGTAGTATTATACCTAGTATTATTATTACTATTATTATTATTACTAGTATTATTATTACTATTTTTATGATTATTACTATTATTATTAGTAGTAGAATTATTATTACTAGTAGTATTATTACTAGTATTATTATGATAAGTAGTATTATTATTATTTGTAGTATTATTATTACTATTTTTATTATTATTACTATTATTATTGTTATTATTATTATTACCACCATTAGGAACCATCAAAGTACAAGGAAATGCCATTACCAAAAGTACTATTAAGAACTACAAAGAGTACAATCACACAGCATACGAGTATGTACTATAAAGTACACACAGGTGACCTAAATCACAATAAACACAAGGCTCTGCCTTTTTACACAAGGTGAACCAAAAGGTAAGTAAAAACAATTGAAGCAGAGACTTCAAGAAACTGATCCATAAAGTGAAATTAAACAAGACCTTCTAATAAAGATCATGTTTTGCTTTAGTGCATTGGTCTAAATAAATACTTCTTTATGGCACTTCAAAAGTTTTCTTATTGCTTCACTGCATTATTTTAGTGGGAGGAGGATAAAGTTTCACACAAAAAATATGTACAATTGAGAGGTTTGAATTGATTCCATCACAGGGAGACGTCTGATCTGGGCTCAGATTTACTCACTCGCACGCGGTTCTGGTTCTAGATCCATCAGAGTCCTGGTCCCGGCGTGATGGAGATCATCTGGGATTACCCCGAGGACATGTTTGGAATCGCGCAGCAAGCAGCGATGCCCTCTGGTGGGACAAAAAAAAGGGAGCGACACGTCACATGGAAGATATAAACATGTACGTTCAGCAAAACAACACAGAGGTGAAATAAAAACATGATTTTGCAGGGAAGAATCCGTGAGAGGAGGAAGCGAGAATCTCAGCTGTACCCGCGCGGTTTGATTGAAGGCCCGTCAATCAAATCGCAGAGTTTCATTTACTCCGTGTATTAAAGCGTCACGAATGAGGAGCTGAGTCACTTCGCTGAACTCGACAGTTGGCGACACGATAAATACAAACAAACAAGAAAACAAATAAAAAAATGCTGGGCGGCCTTTCTGTGAGCGGAAACCAAGTCGCAATGCCGGGCTTTCTTAAATTATTTATTTATTTAAAAATATATAGAAACAGGACCACTGGCGTAAACGTACAGTAACGAGGAACAGTGTAGAAACGTCACACTTGGGGGGAAAAAAAATGAAAGAAAAATGTCACAGCAGCACTTTAACCCCCCCAAACGCATCCCAACTGAACGGGCCGGATTCCACTGGGATCAAACGAAGATTCTTAACGATCAAATGTGTTCGTTTTAATTGTGAAATGAAAAAAAAATGAAAGCAAACCGCAGTTGGCCGAGAGAACCCAAATATTCTACTCTTAAAAGTTCGAGGCCTAATTCTGCTCGAAATAACAGCTCGTACGGGAACGGAGGCTTCAACTCCAAACAATTATTCAAGGGGTTAATGGTTAGAATTGAAAAAGAATAACAATGTGACGTCCACAGTCCAAGAAATGATTGGAATAACAATAATAGTTAGAAAAAAGCCAATATTGTCTTAAAAAGACATGTTAGTTTGTTCATTGAGCCAAATTTGAACAAAGTGAGGTGATATTAAAGTTCGTTTTGGGTGTTGAAAAACCAATAACCACAGGAATGGACAGCTGGGGGAAATGGTCCCACGAAGTCTCATTTTTAGAAGCACTGGGGACAAATGATCCCAAATGTGTAACATGACATGTTTTCTCCGCTGATATTTTTGGAGCGGCCTATTTCAATTGAAATCACTTTTCCCAGTGGCTTTTAGACTTTGGAAGTGATGTCACACACATTGTGTCACACTCTGAAAGTGAAATTTTGTTCGTCCAGTGTATATTATTAATATTTCATTTTTCATTTTAGTAATTTGTCTAATAATCGGATCCGCTGTAGTTTAATGACAATTTCCACTCAATGCGACAGCTCTTTTACGTTACTTTACGGCGGTCTGGTCCCGACACACCCATGAATGCCACGTTTTGATTCTCCATCTGTAGGAAAACAGCAGAAGTCCGTTTTTTTTTCTTCTTCTCTAGGAGGACACGTCCTCCGGCTTCTCGAAGGGGTAGCTGAGGGCGGGAGGAAAGCCCTGGCTGCGCGGCTGCTCGTCCAGCAGCACCAGATCCTCCACGTCCTTGCCTTTGAATCTGCGTCGGCAGATCTTCACCGTCACTTTCCTCCCCTGGAACACCTTCAGGGCCTCTTTGGACGCCATGGCCTTGGCGGCGGCCTCGTCGCGCCCGTACCCCGTGCCCATGTAGACGTCCTGGCAGCGGATCTCGCACACGTGGCCTTCCTTCTGCGTTTGAGCGGCGGGGAGTCCCGCGATGTCCTTCAGTGGCACGAACACGCAGGTCAGCGTCTGTTTGCACGACTCCACGCAGCCGCGCAGGATCTCCACGTGATCCAGGTTGGGCCCGAAGCCGCCGGCCGACACCAGCTTCCACGCCACCGCCTTGTAGAGGCGGTTGAAGAAGGGCTGGCGGTCCGCCGGCGCCTGCGGAGGAGGTCCGGCTTTCTGGCTCCCAGGCCACGCCCCCTCGTTAGCAGACCCGTATTTGGCTCTCTTCCCACCGCCGTCGCCGTCTGCCAAGGGATGACGCAAACAAAAAAACAGCAGCTAATGAGGAGAGCAGCGTCGTGTGGGTGTGAAGAAGAAATAAAAAGTGTAAGGGAAGGAAAGTGGGGGGTCCGTAACAAGCATCGGAAAGTTTGGAGGAATGCAGGTGCCTTTTAAAAAAACCTCGGAGTGAATCGTAATGTGGGACGCGTCACATTTTATCGAAAGGTCATTTAAGGTGAGCAGGAAACAAACACGCACGCACACGGATTCTTTGCATTCCCTGCAGCTGAATGTCAAAAAACATCCCGTCTCTGGTAAATAATAAAGAGGCCGGGCTAGACGGGGAAAGTGGTTAAAAAGACAAAAATGTGGATATTAAAGTGCAGGTGACATAAACTCTCTAGAATGAATTAATATTATGAATAGGTGCTGTAGATTCTGGTTAAAATAATGAAAGATGGGATATGCAAAAAAAAATGAATGTCACACTATTGTGAACAGGAAATAAAATGAACTCAAAAATGGTAAATAAACATCCGGAATATTATATTGCCATTTATTTTATTTATTTATTTTTTTACTTCTATTGCTCAATATTAATTTAAAGTGTTCACTGGATGAGTCACACGGTGCATGCTGTGTTTTGTGGCAACTTTACCCGCGCTGGAGCTTTTCTTCCCTCGCAGCAGAGATTCCTGTTTGGTGGTTTTCCGAACCGGAGCGTCCTGGACCTCGATGCCTTCGCCCATCTCCTTTATCTTCTCCATCACGTCCTGGGGATAACTGGGGACAGACCACGGAGACGAGTTAGTCCTCGAGTGTGTCTTACATGCGGAGACAAAGAGACAGCCTGTCCTCCCTGACCTGCAGCCCAGGAAGACGTGGTTGACCCAGGCCATGGACAGGGACAGCAGTCTGTCCAGGCCGCTGCTGGGGACGCCGAGCTCCACGGTGGGGAAGGCCTCCGTGTTCCTCAGGAGGAACTCTCTCCGGGCCGTCCACTGCTTGTTGGTCTCACAGTAACCACGCAGAGTCTCCACCTGCTCGGCCACCTGACGGTTCTGAGACAGGTACTGAGAGACGGTGTCCTCCTCGCTCTGGGCCTCCGCCATCCCTGCCAGGACACACACACACACAAATGAAAGTGGACGTGAGCGGAAATCCGAATCAAAAACGTCTTTATTGCCAATTACTGTCATTACAAGAGATTTCCTATGGTGCACAAAACGCACAAAGACACGCTGATTAATCCACATGAGAGCAGCTAGCTTAAATCGCGCTCATTTATCACATGCCTGGACACGGATGTGGATACCCAACTTGTTGTGTTACCAATCCTGTGGCTAACAGGTAAGCTAGCAGGTACATGTGTCCACAGAGACACACTTCAGCAACTAACGTTAAGTTGGCGCGCGAGCCGACGCCACCAAACGACGCCATCAAAAAACTACAACCATAGCAACAGTAAAGGTCGAAATGTCAAATAAATACGAGAAGTTGTTGTGTAGTCACCAGTTTGTGTAGATACACGCCGAGTTCTCTCTCTGTGTTGTGAAGTGTTGCTAGTTAGCTACATGGCACACTGATGACGTAAAACAGACTTCTTACACTCAGTACTACATTTCCCAGAAGCAACGCAAGCTGATGATAACCATACAAAAGATCACCAACTTAAAATAATAGTATCGATTTAAAAAAAAAAACGTATATTTTAAATGTGTGAGACTTAAAATCAAAATAAGCGCCAGAGAACGGAAGCGGGCCTTATCGCTCTCACCGCCGGCGCACGGATAGGACTCGTGTTCCGTGATGCCTTGCGCGTTGACGTGATCACCCTGCGACGGCTGTGGCGGTAGTTTGTTTTGGTGCCTGCGACTGGGAATCCAGACTCGCGGCAGATTCTTCTGTGCATAAAAAAACTGTTTTAATCTGGATTAAAATGATCCACGAGCTGCTGCTGGCGTTGAGCGGACACCCGGGTACCATCATCACCTGGAACAAACGCACAGGTTTACAGGTAGCTCATGCTAACCGCTGTGGCATGCTAACATCAGCGCTCAACCCTCTGTATATATTATATATATTTTTAATTTGAACAGTTACTATACAGTTATAGTTGAAATTCAACAATTATAGATTATAGTTCAATTTAATGCAAACACAATACGTATTATCACCTGTCTTATTAGCCTCAAAGCTGCACTGTGTAGTTAATTAAGTACTCTAATATCGTTTAATATATAGATATGCCACATACTCATATAGTATAATAAATGGAGTAATATGATCATCACATCATTTTGTTGTAATTTTAAATAGGTATTCCTAATAAACTGCTTAAGCAAGTCATGTTATCTGATCGCAAGGACACATTTAGCTTCAATTAAGATCCATGTTGGATAACGTGCCAACAGGATTTAGTTGCACTTATTAATCGTTATCATGAATCATTTATGAATTGCATTCATTACAATCTTTAAATGTAGTCACAAATACAAGATGGCGGACACAGTGGACAGCTTAAAGAGGATTTGAAATGATCCAAATGACAATTACAATTAGCATCAATCGAGTCACATGCAACCATCAACATAAACCACCTTGTTTGAGCCACAGGTGTCCCAGGACCTGCCCTTCCTTCACCCCAGCGAGACCAGTGTCCTCAACAGACTCTGTAAACTGGGCTCAGATTACATACGTTTCACAGAGTTCATAGAGCAACACACCGGCCACGTGCATCAACAGGCGAGTTGGAGTCCGACGTCAACACATTTGTACTCATTTAGGCTCTGAACTCAAAATGTGATTCAAGGTTAGTGTTTTAAAATATATATATATTATAGGAACATCATACGAACCAGCCCAACCCGACTGGACTTCATGGTATTTATTTGCGGGCCTTCTGCACGGGCCTGGACTCCATGCTGCAGCCGTACAGGCAGACGCTGCTGGATCTGGAACAGGAGGTAAAATCATGACACACCGACGAGGACGAGGACGAGTGTGCTCTAGCATGTGAGCGGATGCTCATTCAACTTGTGTATATGTTTCAGTTCCTTGGAGATCCACATCTGACAATATCCCATGTGAATTATAAGCTGGATCAGGTAAATCAAAATGAAAGTATAATATTCATGGTCTTTGTACAATTTCCTTTTTTTTATTTTTTATTGTTACTTCTCTCTCAAGTTCCAGCTGCTGTTTCCCTCCGTGATGGTGGTGGTGGAGACTATAAAATTACAGAAGGTAAGGAAATGCAAATAAAGGTTTGTGTAAGCGCTTTAGACTAAAATTATTCATTTCACATCAACATACCATAAATATTTAAAGACCATTCCTCATCACATTTCAGCTTGACTCACGTTGCGTTTCTCTTCATTTATCATATTAGCTGCTGACACAATAAGAAACACGAGGAGTAAGAAACAAGTAATTGACTAAGAATTAAGTGAAAAGTAAAATTCTCGTTTTAGGCGTGAAACAGCAGTGTTATGACATAATATGCCACTTCCTGTGGTGGCAGTGTGGAATGCAAGTTCCTCTAATCCAGACTCAAGAGTTCAGCAACACAACGGACCAGGGTGTGTGTGCTTCCTGTTTGTGTGTGTGTGGCTTTAGATCCATGGCTGTCAGATCCTGGAGACCGTGTACAAGCACAGCTGTGGGGGGCTTCCTCCTGTACGCATGGCCTTGGAGAAGTAAGTGGGCTCCATCTGGAGTTGAAGCGGTGTGTTGTGAAGATCCACTACGACTACAATAACACTACGATCCCCAAAACCACATCCTGCAGGATCCTGGCCGTGTGCCACGGCGTGATGTACAAGCAGCTGGCAGCCTGGATGCTGCACGGCCTGCTGCTGGACCAGAGCGAGGAGTTCTTTGTGAAGCAGGGGCCCAGCGCCGGAGGAGCCGCCGCCAACCAGGAGGAGGAGGAGGAGGACCTGGGTCTGGGAGGCCTGAGCGGGAAACAGCTGCGGGAGCTGCAGGATCTGGTGAGAACCGGATCTGCAGGCACACAGAAGCACATCCTGGAGCTCAGGGTCCTGATTGTTGTTGTTGTTGTTGTTCAGAGGCTGATCGAGGAGGAGAACATGCTGGCTCCGTCTCTGCAGCAGTTCTCTCTGAGAACAGAGATGCTGCCGTCGTACATTCCCATCCGCGTGGCCGAGAAGATCCTCTTCGTGGGAGAGTCCGTCCAGATGTTTGAAAACCACAATCACAGCCCGTCCAGAGCCGGTATGGGGGGGGTGGTCCACAAAAAGCTGAAAATCCCTGAAACAACACATGACTGTTTCTAATTTCGATTTTTTTTTTCCAGGCTCCATCCTGAAGCACCAGGAGGACACGTTCGCTGCAGAGCTGCACAAACTCAAACAGCAGCCTCTCTTCAGCCTGGTGGATTTTGAAAATCTCATCGACCGCATCAGGAGCACAGTGGCCGAGGTGAGGGGGTCACTGGGTCACGCAACTTTCTACACACCACAAAAACAAAAAAAACAGAAATTCCAAAATCACCAGTGCGCTTGTGTTGCAGCACCTCTGGACGCTGATGGTGGAGGAGTCGGATCTGCTGGAGCAGCTGAAGGTTTGTAATCCTCCTCGTCTCTCAGTTTACGGATCACTGATCAGATCGGAAATCAACCGTCTGTGTGTGTGTGTGTGTGTGTGTGTGTTTCCTCTCAGATCATTAAAGATTTCTACCTCCTGGGTCGTGGGGAGCTCTATCAGGTCTTCATCGACCTCGCTCAGCACATGCTGAAGACGCCTCCCACGGCTGTGACCGAACACGGTGACTTTTGAATCCGTTACACGTGTGAAATAGTTCTCCTGGAGTTCATCTGCAAAGAAGACACACACGTTGTGTAGTTTGTGCTTTGCTGATTACAACTACGGTTATTAGTGTATCAATCCAGTGATAATAACAAGTGAAAAGAAAACATCTTTAACACAACCAACAACTAGACACGCTTCAAATACACACAACTAAACAGGCTTTGAAGTACACACAACCAAACACGCTACCAAGTACACACAACCAAACACGCTTCTAAGTACACACAACCAAACACTCTACCAAGTACACACAACCAAACACTCTACCAAGTACACACAACCAAACACTCTACCAAGTACACACAACTAAACACTCTACCAAGTACACACAACCAAACACGCTTCAAATACACACAACCAAACACAGACAGGAAACACTCCCATCACCTTTTGCTTCTCTCACAGTGCGTTTGTGTGATGTTGTGTGTTTCTCCGATAGTCTGATTGATTAGACGGTAAACATGTAGAAGTTGTTTTGTTGTGGTTCCACAGACGTGAACGTGGCCTTTCAGCAGGCGGCTCACAAAGTCCTCCTGGACGACGACAACCTGCTGCCTCTGCTGCACCTCACTGTGGACTATCAGGGCAAAGACGGCAAAGGTGAAAACAAAGATAAATGTAGCGGAAAATGAAGTGAACCTGCCTGCAGCATTTTTAAGCAATTTATGTTTGTATTTTGTGATTTTCCCCTTTTTTGACCTGGAGGCCTCCCTCCAAACATCGCTAGTCCGACGGTGATTAATAATAATAATAATTATAATGCCGAATGGTTCGTCGATGATCTTTCCGGGAATAGATGGGTCAGGTGCCAGAGACGGAGCCACGCCTCCTCAGGACTCCTCCCCCCGTGAGGTCCCGCCCACAGGCTGGGCGGCTCTCGGCCTCATCTACAAAGTCCAGTGGCCTCTGCACATCCTCTTCACACCGGCCGTCCTGGAGAAGTGCGCCCCCCCCCCCCCCCAAACTTGTATTTATTTCATTATTTGTGTCCGTGTGTGTGTGGTGATTGTGAGTCTAAACTCCTCCCCCTTGGCTTTCAGGTACAACGTGGTGTTCAGGTACCTGCTGAGCGTGCGGCGCGTTCAGTCCCAGCTGCAGCACTGCTGGGCTCTGCAGATGCAGAGGAAACATCTCAAGTCCAGTCAGACGGACGCCGTCAAGTGGAGGCTCCGAAACCACATGGCCTTTCTCATCGACAACCTGCAGTACTACCTGCAGGTACGCCAAAAAATACTACCTGCAGTACTACGTACAGATGCAATTAAAGAAATGTTACCTACAGGTACTACTTACAGGTACAATAGAGCGTTCTAAGTCCAGGTAACACAAAAAGTACTACCTACAGATACTGTAGAAAATACTACCTGCAGTACTGCCCACAGTGACAATAAAAAAGGCTGCTTATCTACTACGAACAGGTACTATCTACAAGTACGATTAAAAAGTACTAACTCCAGGTACGATAAAAGTACTACCTGCAGGCACGTGAAAAAATACTACCTGCAGTATCAGAATCAGAATCAGAATCTCTTTATTCGCCAAATGTACAAGTACACAGGAATTTTACGTGGTGTACAACGCTTGTGTATATATATACGACATATAACATACAACATACAACATAAACCATAAGTTAAACACAAAACATAAGGGGTGGGAGTACTACCTACAGATGCAATTAAAGAAATGTTACCTACAGGTACTACTTACAGGTACAATAGAAAGTTCTAAGTCCAGGTAACGCAAAAAGTACTACCTACAGATACTGTAGAATATACTACCTGCAGTACTGTCCACAGTGACAATAAAAAAGGCTGCTTATCTACTACGAACAGGTACTATCTACAAGTACGATTAAAAAGTACTAACTCCAGGTATGATAAAAGTACTACCTGCAGGTACGCCAAAAAATACTACCTGCAGTACTACCTACAGATGCAATTAAAGAAATGTTACCTACAGGTACTACTTACAGGTACGATTAAAAAGTTCTACAAACAAAAAAAAGTATAACCTACAGGTACTACTTACAGGTACAATAGAACGTCAAAGTCCAGGTAACACAAAAAGTACTACCTACAGGTACGATAAAAGTACTACCTGCAGGCACGTGAAAAAATACTACCTGCAGTACTACCTACAGATGCAATTAAAGAAATGTTACCTACAGGTACTACTTACAGGTACGATTAAAAAGTACTAACTCCAGGTACGATAAAAGTACTACCTGCAGGCACGCGAAAAAATACTACCTGCAGTACTACCTACAGGTACTGTAAAAAAAGACTACCTGCAGGTATTGTGAAAAGTAATACCTACAGGTATGATAAAAAGTACTACAAACTAAAAAAAAAGTATAACCTACAGGTACTACTTACCGGAAGGATAAAAATGACTACCTGCAGTTAAAATAAAAAGTAAATCCTGCAGGTACGATTAAAAAGTACTACTTACAGGCACGGCTGGTGTCGAGGTTTTTGAGCGTACATGTACACGTAATGGTGTATACCTGTGTACATGTCGAGGTAATATCACCCGGTTGTTTCCCCTCGCGCGTTTCAGGTGGACGTCCTGGAGTCTCAGTTCTCTCAGCTGCTGCAGATCATCAACTCCACCAGAGATTTTGAGAGCATCCGATTGGCCCACGATCACTTCCTCAGCAACCTGCTGGCTCAGTCCTTCATCCTCCTCAAACCGGTACACGCCACTACACAATCATGGAGTCCGATTATGATTATATTTTGTTTACATAACCGTTTCCTCTCCTCAGGTCTTCCACTGTCTGAACGAGATCCTGGAGCTGTGCCATAACTTCTGCTCGTTGGTCAGTCAGACGGTGGCGTCTCTGGACGAGAGGGGGACGGCTCAGCTGGACATCCTGGTCAAGGTGAGATTCTCTTCTTCACCTTATTATCATTATTATTATTTATCCAACGTAAAAAAAAAAATGGTTGATGTGGAATGTGGAATTTTCAGGGCTTCAGACGCCAGTCGTCTTTACTCTTCAAGATCCTGTCCAGTGTGAGGAACCATCAGATCAACTCGGACCTGGCTCAGCTGCTGCTGCGGCTGGACTACAACAAGTACTACACGCAGGCGGGGGGCACCCTGGGCAGGTAGGACCCCGTCCCGGGGACCGTCCCGGAGCAGAACATCCAAACAGACCTGACACTCAACGTTATCGTCATTTTTTTTGAACTTTTCGGCATTTAAGAAGAAAAAAAAAGAGCCTTGGAAATAGAACAGAAGAAACAATTCTTTGAGCTCATGTATAAACTGTAAATACTAAAGTCACGTACCATTTCTTTTTTTCTGTAGATGAAATAAAATAATAATTAAATGCAATCCATCTAAAATGAAACCAGTCACAGTTTTATTATCCCATTAAAAACAGACAGGATAAAGTTATGTACAGCAGAGGCATGCAACAGAGGAGGATGGTGATGATGAAGAAGGTCATACATGATCGAAAAAGGCATTTTGGAAACACGTGAACTCTCCCCACGCACACACACACACACACACGCACACACACACGCACACACACACACTGGATTTTTTTACGAGGCGTGGTCGTGGCGGTACTCTGGTTTGCTGTGGAAACCCAGCCGCTCGCCGCAGATCACGCTCTGAATGAGCCACTCGGCCGACACCAGCGGGACGTCCTGTGACGTCACACTCTTCTCCACCAATGGTGGACAGGCACGGTCCGTCACCACCAGGTCGTATTTTCCAACGGGAAGGTCTGCGGGCGGAGGGAGGGACACAGGAGATTTTACAGAAGTCCATTTCTTTTGACCACGCCCACATTTGTATGACATCATGGCGTACCTGAGCCCTCTTTGTCCAGGTGGAACTGTCGGACCGAGGATCCTCCGCCCAGAGAGATGAGCTGCGTCCAGACCTCCACCGGCTTCTCAAACACCAGCAGGACGCGCAGCGCTTTGAAGGGGCTGCAGCGAGGATGCCTGGAGGGAATGGAGATGTTCCCACAGAATTCTTCTTCGTTCATAAGAGAAATTCAATGAAGTGCATCCTCATAGATTGTTTTGATCAAAATATTTTTTTTTTTTGCATCAACACATCTAGTAAAGGTAAAAAAAAATTCATGCCTAGGATGAAAACCAAAAATAAATAAACTTGAATTTAAAGATTAATTTATAATTATTCATAATAATAACAATAATGAATTTAATTTATGGAGCACATTCGCGTGATCAAAATTTAAAAATACAAATAAATGACAGTGTAACTAAATTGAATACTGTAAACTGAAATAAAGACCCCCCCC
>JAFBJU010000625.1:874264-915593 GCA_016785305.1 Colistium nudipinnis
GCGTTCGGGGTCCCTGAAAACCCCCTAATACAAACACCAAACTCTCTAGCAGCAACCCTTCACCAAAACCCTAACCCTAATGCCACACATATAGGGGCCATAAGCCTGGAATTAGGGTTTTGGGAACCCTAACCCTAACCCTAATTCCAGACTTATAGGGGATATAAGATTGGAACTAGGGTTAGGGTTTTGGTGAAGGGTCACTGGTAGGAAGATGAAAGTTGGTACCAGGGGGTTTTCATGGACCCCAAACGCGTTAGTCTTGGTCCCGAGTCTCTCGGACAATGGGAACGAGGTCAAAGGTCAAGAAGGCCACAATTATTTTGACCTTTGACCTATTTCCAGATGTCCGAGCGACACGGGACCAAGACCAGCGCGTTCGGGGTCCCTGAAAACCCCCTACTACAAACACTGAACTCTCTAGCAGCAACCCTTCACCAAAACCCTAACCCTAATGCCGCACATATAGGGGACATAAGCCTGGAATTAGGGTTTTGGGAACCCTAACCCTAACCCTAATTCCAGACTTATAGGGGATATAAGATTGGAACTAGGGTTAGGGTTTTGGTGAAGGGTCACTGGTAGGAAGATGAAAGTTGGTACCAGGGGGTTTTCAGGGACCCCAAACGCGTTAGTCTTGGTCCCGAGTCTCTCGGACAATGGGAACGAGGTCAAAGGTCAAGAAGGCCACAATTATCTTGACCTTTGACCTATTTCCCGATGTCCGAACGACACGGGACCAAGACCAGCGCGTTCGGGGGCCCTGAAAACCCCCTAGTACCAATACCCAACTCTCTAGCAGCGACCCTTCACCAAAACCCTAACCCTAATGCCACCCACATAGCGGCCATAAGCCTGGAATTAGGGGTTTGGGAACCCTAACCCTAATTCCAGACTTATAGGGGATATAAGATTGGAACTAGGGTTAGGGTTTCGGTGAAAGGGTCGCTGCTAGAGAGATGGGAGTTGGTCCTGAGGGGTTTTCAGGGACCCCAAAGGCACTGGTTTTGGTGCCGTGATTTTCTCAGACATCGGGAAGTGGATGAACGTTTAATTTGCCCAAAAGTATAATTTAATCAAATCATCTAATGCGTAAAAAGAAGGTAAGGAAAATAAGTACATACATGTGAGAAATCTGGTTGGGAGGGTAACGAGAGAGTTCGCTCCAACGCAAAACCAGGTGAATTCTGGGATACAGGCGTAGAGGCGGTTGGGTGTGGGTTAGAGGCAACCTCTGTTTCCATTGGCCGAACTTCCTTCTCCTCTGTTGGACCTTCTGGAGGCAGTGAAGTATCCATCGATTCAACAGCACCTGATGGAGAAAAAATATTTTAGCTCAACTCACCGTCTGATTTAATTCTCAAATTAAATGTAAAGGTTTAAGTCTATTTAGTTTTTTTACCTCGCTCGTTCTCTGGACCCGTTGGTGAGTTGGGAACAATTAAAGGAGTCTGGGAGAAGTTATCTGGAGTCGGTGCGACATAATCCACCGAGCTCCTGGAAATAAAAAGAGATGAAAAGGATGAAGGTGAAACTTTAATTTCGAACATTACAAAAAAGAAAAACACACAAAAACCAAAAAAGCTATTACTTAAAAAACATGATTGAAAAATAGTAGGATGAAGTTCTGACTTTTTTAATTCCTACTCCTTTTTTTTTTTAAACGTTCATTATAATTTCTATATCCCTTTATAATGTATGATTTATATAACTCTTTTGTAATCGTAATTTTATTTACAACCTAACTAATTACAAATATTTCCAAATATCCCAATTTTACGTACAACCCAAAATAATATAAAAAGAAATAAATAAATCATTGTCCTTATTTTACCTTCAATTCAACACAATATAAAAACAAATCCTCACTTTACAAACAAGCAAATACAATATTAAATAAAACAACTATAACCTATTGTTGTAAATACAAACATGTTGTGTAGCGTGACCGACGGACGGGTTACACGCGTGTCGCGTTTTTATGTTGTGACTCACTGGGACAGACTCTCCTGCACCAGTGTTCCCTGTCCAGAGAGGTGCAGCAGGTGCAGGGTGCTGGACGGTGTCGGCGTGGGACCTCCCGGCTGCTCGGGCTCAGACACGGTGCTGTCCACGTCAGCGCCTGAGGAAAAACAGGACCAGTTTCACTCAGTGGAAACCAGTGGATGCTGCTACATAACTATTATTTATGTTTATTTTATTTCCTTAGTTAGTTTTACACCACAATAAAATAAACGAATATTCAGGACTGATAAGATGATTTATAAAGACCAGCATGTACAGATATTTGTGTACGCGAGTCGGAACACACCTGACTTGTCGAACATATCGTCCTGTGAGGACAGGATCTGAGTGTCCTGGTCCTGGTCCTCAGAGACCTGCAGGCCCTGCGAGTGCATCAGAGCCTGGACACTCAGCTTCCTGCCCGACTGAGCCGGAGAGTCGGCCGAGCTGCTGGAGCTCACCTCAGATCTGGATGGGGACAAATGTACGTTTGGTAATAAATAAAAAAAGACTGTGTGTGTGTCTCCTCTCATTGTAGAATTGGAAAACACTGTCAGTGACCTGTACCTCAGAGATTTGTTTTCCTGACTCGAGGAAGTCCTGGAGCTGGTGTTCGGATCTGCTGGAGATGAAAAAAATGATCGAAATGAGATTACGAGCTTATTAAAATATAAACGATATTCTCTCCATCAGTTCCAAATGACATGAGTTGCGCGATGGACTGTGATAAATACAAAAAAGAAATATTATAGTTAAAAGTCTAATACGTGATTTAGTGCAGCTGTCTGACGGCGGGACGACGTCGTCCTCCTGGCTGTTCACCACTTCGCCGCGCAGATCCTGACTCTGAGACAGCTCCAGAAATCCAAACTGAGAGGTTCCCTCTGACACACACACACACACACATTAACCCAAGTCATATTTAGTATTGAAAATGATCTATTCCGGTTGCAACTCTTCCTTCATCTGTGAGAAGACGTCCTACCCTCCAGCGGAGTGCAGTGTGTGGTAGAATCGGCTCCAGATTCCATGTCTGCATCCTGTGGTGAACTCCTGAAAAAACAAAATAAAAATAAAAGTGAAAATATATAAAAAATGTCATTCTTCGAAAAAACGAAAGGATGTCTGGACCACACGTACTTTTTCTTGTTGGGTGGAGGACAAATGTTTAAAACTTGACTCTCCTCCTGGCATGCTGAACCAGAGTTGACAGCAGTGAGGGCGCCTAAGTAAAGAATACACAATATATTTGATTAAATATATACTATTATATGTTTATGATATGCTGATATGTTGTTTATGTATGTGAAGGAGTTTAATCCTGACCAGCTTCAGCCTGGTTGTTGCTCTGGGAGTTTTCTGACTGACTGTCGCTCTGAGAGCTCCGGCTTCCTAAAGGTGAAGATATCAGCTCCTGGAGGAAGAAATAAAAATAATAATAATAATAATAATCTTAAGTTTCACAGAGGGACAAATCCTACAAAATACAGACGGTTCAGTACGTGCAATGGTGACGGAAGATTCATTTATATATATATATATATTTATTTTTTAAATGGACATTTGACTTCATGTTTTCAAATTGAGAGAAGAAAAAAAAATCAAAAACATTTCAACTCCTTTCAAGAACTGAGAACTCTGCTTATACTGTTATTTATTTGGGTTATATATACTGTATATATACCCATATGCAGTATAAATGTACATTGTTTATAGGACTTTAACCTGTATTTGTACACAATGGTGGTGGTACCTTTACACAGTCACCTGCTGTTGTTTAACTGCTATCCTCAGTCGTTGTCGACATATTTGTTTTTATTCAATAAAACCTGGATGTTTTGTGACTGCGTAGCTCACCAGCACCGGGCTCCGGGCGGAGGGCTGCAGGCTGGACAGACGGCGGGCCAGCAGGGCTCGGTAGCTGCTCTCCGGATCGTCCTCCAGGGCGACGCTGTCCGGCTGAGAGTCTTCCACGATCAGACACGGGTTGTCGGGCTGAGGCAGGCTAGAGTCCAGAGGATCCATGGGGCTGAGGGCCGAGGACGGGCTGCTGTTAGTCGGGGGAGAAGAGAGAGGAGGAGGAGGGGGCTGCCTGTGAATCCACGGTTACCGGACTCTGCCTGGAGGTAGCATGTTAGCCAAAGAAGCTAACCGAGCATGTCGCGCTGAGCAGCCGACCTAAATAAACACCTGAAGCCGCAGAGTTTATCACCGACGAGACGGTGAATGTCCAGAGTCCAAATCCACGCATTTATTCCCGTTTCCCGATTATTATTATTATTATCCGTTTATACTATTGTTTGTCTTATCAAAGTCGGGCTCTACACACGTCCCGCTCCTCCCGGCAAAACTCCATTGTGTGCTCCCATTGGTCCATGTGGGCTGTGACGTCACCGGAAAAGGCTGGTGAGTTCAGGAAGTTTTAAAGGAATTGTTTATCCGGTGTTTGTTTTTTTCAAACGCTCGATGAATCATTTCTAAATCATTATCTCTTGCTTCTTAAATATAATAATAAGATATTTTATTAGTTAGTTTATTTGTTAAATATTTTAAGTTTCCTTTGGTTCTTGTTTAAGTTATGTTTAAATTGAATACTAACCTTTTTTATTATGGGAATTAATCACTGACTTGATAAATTGTTTTGAATATATTTTAAACTGTTTGTTGGTTTTCATTTAATATATGTAATATTCTGCATTGTGAGCTTATTATCAGCACTTTTACTATCTTTAGCTGCCCTGTTTTTTTGTATTGTGTTTAAAGCTCATGTATTTCAGATTTATTCTGCATTAATACTTCCTTTTGATAAAATAATCAACTTTTTCTTGCATGTTTTACTGTGGACTTTTGGACTGCGCTATGATAAATCATGTCAAAGAGAGTAATCTAGGGCACAGCGTCTCAGAGCCCTTCGTGACCCCTGAGGGGCCTCCAGGGACTCCGGCAAAATGACAAATGGGTTAAGATTTTTTCTGCATGTTTCAGTGTCTTTGCACAGATTTATTTCAGTTGCATATGCCCAGCTATTTCTTTTTTTATTCGAATCATTACTGAGGCACATTCTAAAGAAAGATGTTAACAAAAAGGAAGTTTAAGGTAGTGAATCAACATCTGAGATGCTCTTTACATGATTTACAGATTTAGATCAGGTCTGTCTATTGGATTCATCTATCTCATATTAAAAAATGGCAGAATATCTTTTGTCTTCTCTTCCAAAAATGGAAATCTGTGTGGAAGTCATGACAAAACGATGAATCTCTGTGAGCAGATGCATCAGCGAGTAATTAAAAACATTAGCTGCAATTCATAATGAGCTTTTAATGGCGTGGCCTCGGCTGACAGCTTTGAAGATGAACAAGAGGCTTTTCAGCCATGCACATTACTTTATATTCAACCATTTGGCAACCCCTCAGTTTCCATGGCGACGCCACGTTTCCTGTAACACAGCCCTCTGTGCAAACACAGATCACAAAGGTAACCTGCTGTTTGCATAGAAAGTAAAAAAAAAGCACTTTAGTGACCATGTGAGTGAGTCCTCAGCCATGTCTTCAAAAAATAGGAAAAATCAAAGGGACACAGTGCAGGGGGGGGTTACGCCATGTTCACCTCAGTCGATCATCAGAGACAGAAAGGCTTGAAAATGATCAGCACATTGTGTCTGAACAGCCCAATAATATTTGAGGTTTCATATTATATTCTGTGAGAAAAATAAATCTCAGCAGATGCAAACACTGGGTTGCAGAAGGTCATTTCAAGTCTGCACAGATGATAATCCCATTAACAGCACTGTGGAGGTAGAGATGCTCATTTCTCTGCAGGATGTTTCTGCACAATGTCTTTTCTCTCTCTCGCTCTCTCTCTCTCTCCCCCCTCCAGCCTCGGGTCAGCTGAAGGTGCAGCTCTGGTTTACAGGAAAGCATGGAGCATCATGGAGCATCATCACTGACCGGCATTTCAATATGGAAACACTAAGATGGAGCCATGCTGGCTGGGAACAAAGCCAGAATGGATCTAATAGCCAGGACCTCTTATAGGGAAGGAAAAAAAAAAAGATGGAGAATTATCATTTAAAGCTGCAGCTGAACGGATGCTGAGAGGTTGTTTTTTTTCCAATCTCAGAAACCGACTCCCATCGCAAACTTCAGCCTGACGTCGTCATTTCATCTCCCAGATTAAGAAATGCGCAGCAGCCATTCCCAAAATGTCTAATCGGAGCCACCTCTGCTGGAGGAGCACGCGCCGGGAGGAGAGGATGCTGCTGCTGCTGCTGTCCCAACACACACCCCTGCTGCGTTCTGTTGCATGCACAAAGACAAATCAAGAAAAACACCAAATATGTGGGTTACCTTGAGGATTTAATAGGTAGGATGGATTTTCTGGATATTCTGAGAGTCCCGTTGCATTAATAAAAACGCGTCCGACATCGCTCCGTCCTGCCCTGCCTCTGTCAGGGTGTGGAACACACACACACGCATGGCACGTCAGGATGCAAAGGCATTTTATTTATTGTCCTCCGGAGACTCGGCTGTAGAGCATGGAGGACAATCGGCGTTAGATTTCATGAAGACAAACAAAAAAATACAAAAAAAAATAAGACATTTAAAAAAAATACAAATCGGTTTAAAATAACTTTGGGAGGCAGAGCGGTATCGTTTTGGAGAGAAATAAAAGAAGGAATTCTTGCTTTTGTTTGCCTAAAATATTATTACTATAAGTCAAATTTGATTCTGAAGTGGATGCATCAGCTCAGATTTGATTGATTGGACATGAACACGTAAGATAAATGTGGGGAACACATTAATAACGAAGCATGACAGAGGGGATACAACATAATAATGATAATAATAATAATTAATAATGAAAAGAAATCCTCTTATTATGTGTGTGAGGTCACCAACACACAACTGTGACAGTGAACAAGAAGGAACATTTCAAGTTTGTACAAATCAAGACCTGATAAGTCAAGAAATATTCTTTTTATAACTCAACTTTTCTGATAATTGTCAGTTGAACTTTTTTTTTTTTTTTACAAATCCATTGCTGTAAAACATTTAAAAATATGAATGCATCATATATTAAGACTTACGGTGAATTTAAACTAATGATAGATACAGAGAGACATATATGTGTAAAATGCATGCAGCAGTTGAATTATTTAATTTTAATTATTTACAAAAGAAAATTGTAGTTTTTGTCTTTTTTTTTTTCTTTTGTGGCGATCAAACAATAACTACTCAATCATCTTGAATCTAACAATATTTGAAAGGAAATTTGCCTTTTTTCATCTTTTCTTTGTTTATTTGTCTTGTTGCTCTGCCAACAGCGGACATGGATGGTGTGGTATTGTAGTTCTCGATCCTCCCAGCAGAGACCAGCAGACTGGGGGGGGAAAAAGATTTGTTTTAGGATTGAACACATTTATAATTATAAAATAAAATGATCATTTCCATGTAACAACATTATGGAATCACAAAAAAAGGTAGAACAGTGAAACGTCATTGTAAATCAGTTTTTCTGGTTTCACTTCTGTCTGTAACACCTTTTAATATTATAGAAAAGGTGCTAGAGATGATTATATTACCCGATTATAGAGGAATGAATGGAGTTTCTTCTTCTTCTCTTTCCTTGGACGTCGGCCCAGAATCCACTAAAATGTGCAGACCTCCTGTCTTCCGTCAGCAGCCTGACAGGAAGAAGAAAAGTCCTAAAGTCTCTTTTTTATTTTCAAGAATCTTTATAGAATCAGCTGCACGTGAGGTTATAACCGTAAAGTGTTTTTTTTTGTGTTGTTTTACAGTATTCTATATTTTTGTTATTTTGAACAAGCTCAATGAAAACATCTGGTTCAGTTTGCATCAAATCTAACTCAGACAGGAAGTTAAAGGGGACATTTTCTACAGTTGGAGCACCTAAACTGTTTTGAACGCAACTTGCAGCTGTTTTGGTTGCATAATGACTTTTATTCAAATGTCTTTTGGAGCCTAAAATGAGAGTCTTTGTTTCTGGTGTCACCGCTCCTCTCTGCACAGATGAGACATTGTTCCGGAACAAAGATGTGTCCCATGTCCTGGTACTTGGAGTGACACGGATATAAATAAAACCTTTATCTGCTCCGAGCATCTCATTTTCACGCTTTAGTCTGGCACCGGAGTTGGAAAACGGGAAGCACTCAGCGCCCCCCCCCCCGCCCCCCCCCCCCCCCACCCAACATAAAACAATATAAAAAATCAATGCAGATGATTCATTGCTGTAAGATTGAACACATTTAATTTTTAAACCTTTAGTTTTCCAAAAAATTACCGTGGAAATATTTATTTATATATATACACGTATATATATAAATAAATATGTATGTACTAAATATGAATCATTTATATGATAATATATATTATTTTGATATAAAGATGAATTCTCATATCCTTGTTTTATTTCTGTCCAATAATATGATCAGACATCAAGTAGCCACCGATCAGTGGACCAATCAGCTGTTACCCCCCCCCCCCCCCCCCCCCCCCCCCCCCCCCCCTCCTGCTGCGGCGCCACACCCACCTCTCATCCTGCATCGTCATGGTTGCTCTTGCTCCGGATGCAGTTGTCATGGAAATGGAGGAGGAGGGCTCGGTGTCCACTGGTGGCACTGTTACCATGGCGATGCGGCAGGAGGAGTCAGGGCTCCGTGGCGCCGCGTTCCAGCACAGGAGCCATCGGATGCTCATCGTGGTCGGAGAGATCTCCTCCAGCCATCAGCTCCACGCCGCCAGGAAGCAGATCAACCACGGTGAGGAGACCTTGGCAGATTCTGGAGGAATGTCCTCTGCATCGGCCAAAAAAAAAAAGAGACTTTAATGTAATATAGAAAATGGGCGTAATCCATCAATTCTGAACAGGCAATAATACGCGTGTTCTTCGTCTGGCTGTTCGTCGGATCGATCCTAGATTCAAGGTAGAAATATCATCAGATATTTGTAAAATGAGGAAGTTTTCATCCCAGACCGTCGGAAATTTCCAGCTCAGTGGAAGAATTGTGATTCATCACGTAAAATGACACATACCGTGATCTAAAAAAATTCCGCTACACATGGATCCGAAAAAGAAAGAATTGTGAGGAGCAGAAAAATTGAGCAGCATGTTTCTGAGGTTTTCAATGTTGGAGCAGACCAAGCTATTTTATCTTCCATTGGGCAGTTTATCATATAATATATCTCAATATAAACGTCTTAGCATGAAAGTAAATTTGTGACCAGAAATTGGATCAATGTTGTGGGTTCCTTTTGGAGCTTTGATTTTTCATGGAACTCAAATGGCTTTTTTTTTTATTGACACATCATTTCCTGTTGATTTTTGATATATTTTTTTCCTACAGGCCTCCGCTCCTGGAATGTGGATCTGTCGATTTGTGACCTGAACAGAGAGCTGCAGGTGTTTGAGACCCGACACACGGCTCAGTTTTCAGCAGAGGTCAAAGGTCAGTGAGAGCTCTTCGGATCCTATCAGAGGACATTTCTCCACGTTTGACGCTTTTGATCTGGATTCGCTCAGATCCGATTTCTGTCTGCACGCGGTCTGCGGTCATCAGGGGGGCTGGTCTCGTTCAGGCTCCGATCTGGAGGCTGCACGTCAGGCCCGTGATCAATGACGACACTAGATGATTATGGGATGGATTGTGAATGGAGCTGGGTGTGTCTGCTCTCTGGTCTTTACCCACCGTGGTGTGTTAGTATTTACTGCAGCTCTGATGTGCAGAGATGAACGTGTGTGTGTGTGTGTGTGTGTGTGTGTGTGTGTGTGTGAGTAAAAAAGAGCAGCTAGATCCCCCACGCCGTTCTCTGGCTGGTCGTGTTACGCAAAGTGTTGCGTGCGTGTAATACACAAGTGTCACAAATAAGAAAAACATAATGATAATATTCTTAAAGCCGAGGGTCTTGGAATGGACAAAAGCAAATCAACAGGCATGGCATCAACACTGGCTCCGAGGTTACCCATCATGCAAATCTCCTTTCCCCTTTGTTTATTTTGCATGGTTTTTAAATCTGTGCCTCTCACTCCAGCCGTGGAGAGAAAGGTCACGGCCGTGGAGTGGATTGTGATAATACGGAGGATGCGGCTTATGTTAAAAATACAACATTACCATGGAAGGAATATCAATGTAATTTCGAGATATTTATTCATCTACTGACATCTGTCCTTCAGCTCTGATTGATTTATTCTGATGTCATTTGACGAGTAGACGGTGCTCGGTGGAGCTTTTTTTTTTAAATCTACAACACAATCATGAGAAACAGAGAGTCAAATATTATAGATGAAATTTGAATTTTTGTTTTTTTCCTGCTGTGGATTTGACACGGAGGGGATTTTTTTTGATCTTGCACTGACTCTGCTTGGCTGAATTTTCCATGACGCCACCGTCTCTCTCTCTCTCTCTCTCTCACCCTCGCAATTAATTCACAGTCCTCGCACGTCTGTTAACACGTTTTCTCCTCTGTGGCGGATCTGTGTCTTCATCTGTCATATTTAACAGTTTCTTCACCTTCCCGCCATCCCTGCAAAGTCGCTGGTTATTGAACTCCCGTCGTCAAGGAGATTTGAATCAATAATTCCACTTTTTTCCCCCCGTGAAGGAAGTCATGCATAATCCCCCTTTGATCCGACAAATAACACCAGCTCGCTCTCTGGATAAATGCTGAATCATGGTCTAGACTGAGAGGATGCGTCTGTCTCCTGGTATAATGGAGAAGGAATCCTCCTTCCAGCTCTTTGGTCCAGTATGAAAGCTCCCTCCGATTTCATTCACGGTCCCCGGACCATGGATCCATTTTTTCTTCTCCCAGGTCCCAGCCCTTCATTTGAAATCCGCCTCATTAACCTGGACCGTTTGCCCAGACCTTGGCCATTCATCCTTCTGGCTTTTCCTCCTGCGTGACCATGACGTGTGCGAAATATCTCAACTGCTGTTGGGACGGATTTCTCATTGGTGTCTCCAGGATGTTTTGTTTCAGGCAATCTTTGACCTTTGATTTGAAGGCCCGTTAACTCCTCCGATATTGTGATTTCCAATCAAATTGGTACCAAAACATCAGAAAAAATCCTTATAACTCTTACCATGTATAGGATGTCATTGATTTGTGTTCCTATAAGCACCACAAGCCGTCTCTATTCAGTCAATAACTCATTCCAACTTGAATGATGGAGATTTACTCACAATAATCTGGTTCTCTCCCGACGTCTGGAGGAGAAGAATCTGTGCAGATTCCAGATTTAACCTTTTTTTTATTCTTCCGGAGGTGTAACAGCCGTTTACAGTGTCAAAGTGTCGCTGTGTGTTTGTTGTGCGCACTCAAAGGCTGGAGAAAAGATCGGCAGCTGTGGAGGGTTAGATCCATAACTCGTTCCGAAGAGAGTCAGAAACATCCAGATGTTTGTGATTAGTATTGATCACACTCACACCGGCTGAAATCTCAAAACCAACTAGAGAGCTATAACGCACACGCACACTCCCATATACACAATATCATATTTCAGTTGTCTAGACGTGTCCATGTGTCCATCCGTGTAATTTAATACAACGTCTCAGGAAAACCGCAATATAGCACATTATAGAGATTTTTTTTTTTGGTTTTATTTAAATATATGATCCAAGATGAGGATTGTGTTAGAATTATTATTTAAGATTCCACATGGTGAGTTTTTGCAGGTAATTGGTGACAAATGAAAGAATAAGACAAATACATGATTGCAGAGGAGATTATATCTTTGGTCCAGAGAGACTCCAGAAGCGAGCAAAAAAAAAATAGACGACTCAGGACTAGGGGACAAAGACAGTTCAGTCAACAATTCAAAATATTGTTTTCAAAAGGCTCCAATCCATTTCTATATATTTGTTGTCCTGCTTTCCAGCACTACATTCAACGGGCTCTTATTTATATCAGTGGTTTGTTTTTTTTTTTAATTTCCTCTTCAGAAAAAAAACTACGAGGGCTGGAAGCTCCTCGGGGGTTTGTGCCCTGAATACTAATGTGAGCCGGTGGAGGAGTGCAGAGTCATCATGGCTGACATGCAAAGAGGAAATCTAGAAGAGCCAGAATTCATTTGCTGCTCCGAATATCACCCGATTAAAGATCACCCTTTTATTCTTCCTAAAACGCTCTCAGTCAAAAAAAAAAAATATATATATAGCCATCAAATATTTGTCAAAAAAAAAAAAAAGGACGACAGAGAAGCTGAATCTCACTGAAAATAAATCCAAAAATCTTTCCAGTATCAAGCACTCTTGTGTGGTGGATCGACTGAGGCCTTTCTCGTTTGCATCTCATTAGATTGAGCATGCATGAATCCGAATCCAGCTCTCAGTGTGCGCCGTGTGGGAAACAGGCCGATGTTTTTTTAAAGCAGGTTTTTAGTTTGCAAATGTTTGGTCAACTCAAAAGGAGGATTATTTCACACACTGAACATCTAAATTGATTCTTGCAGAAAAGAAGTGATATATCGACAATGTCAAGTTTGCAGAATAATATCACCCTCGAACCTTTGTGAATATACATTGTTTTTCACACATTTCTGGGACATTTTGGAATCATCTCATTAGTTGAACGATTTCAGGTGAATCCATTGGGCCCTTGAATTGTGTTTCAGTTCATGAAATGCCTCCACGTTCGGTTGTCAGTGTTGCGTCTGTTGCGGAAGCATGAAATGGATAAAGTACACACACACACACACACACACACGAGTAATCAATGCGTCCATGCCTTCACGTCCATTAGTGTGTCTCCTGATTGACTGATGAGGACATGGGACAACCTGGCACCATGGAGGAACGGGTTTATCCCAGGAGAGGAGGAGGAGGAGGAGGAGGAGGAAGGACGTTGCAGTTCATTAAGACTCAGTGGAGTCAGAGGGTCTCAGGGGAGACGACAGATTGGTGGATCTTATTGTCTCCAGGTCTATAAACACAAATAAAAACAATCGAGCATTTTTACTGCCCTGACAATAATCAGTCAATACACCCACCCTCCGATCACTGGTATTGATAGAGCAGATCAATAATTCAATAGCTCTGCTCTTCCACTTTCATCATATGATCATCGTCGTATCAGCTGATGATGATAACAACAACAATAATCATTTCAACCAAATAAGTAATAGCAAAAAAATAAAATTAAAATGATTCACTGATTTCTGATCACAACATATATCTTTTTTTTATTCTACTATGAACTTAAGCTGGACTTAAATGATTCAACTTCATTAACCAACAATCTGACCTGTTGTTATTACACACACACACACACACACAGGTAGAATATTTATTACCTGCAGCTTCGGGGGGATCAGAATCTCTGGCAAAGGGGATTGGTGGATCTTATTGTCTCCAGGTCTATAAACACAAATAAAAACAATCGAGCATTTTTACTGCCCTGACAATAATCAGTCAATACACCCACCCTCCGATCACTGGTATTGATAGAGCAGATCAATAATTCAATAGCTCTGCTCTTCCACTTTCATCATATGATCATCGTCGTATCAGCTGATGATGATAACAACAACAATAATCATTTCAACCAAATAAGTAATAGCAAAAAAATAAAATTAAAATGATTCACTGATTTCTGATCACAACATATATCTTTTTTTTATTCTACTATGAACTTAAGCTGGACTTAAATGATTCAACTTCATTAACCAACAATCTGACCTGTTGTTATTACACATACACACACACACACACACAGGTAGAATATTTATTACCTGCAGCTTCGGGGGGATCAGAATCTCTGGCAAAAAAAAAAAAGAAAAGAAAAATGCAGAGTGGACAATATCGTGAGAGTAATGAAGGTTGAGCGGGCGCGCAGTCAGCAAGAGCACTTCCTGTTTCCTGTTTATTCATCGACACTCAGCGGATTGTAATCTCATGTGTTTTAATCCGTAATCTTAAGTGAAGCGTCACAGACGACGTCATAAATTTATGATTTAATTTCTAATTCGACATAAAACATTTTTTGAGGCTTGAAAATAATAATAATAATAAATAAAAACAGCAGTTAGTTCTGGGTGGGGGGAGGAGGAGGACGTGTGCTGATGAATAATTCAGCGTCCGCTATTGATCCGCCCCTCTGCAGTGTGTACATCAAGAGGGGCGGGGCTTTCATCTGGACCTCTGTGTGTGTGTGTGTGTGTGTGTGTGTGTGTGTGTGTGTGTGTGTGTGCGCAGAAGACAGAGTTACTGTAATGTGAAGTGAACGGTGGAAGACGAGCGTCTGTGGGGACGTGTGCCATGTCCTTGGGTTGGAGGACAAACACATTGGATGATCACTTTATTAGGAACAGCCATTGCTCTGGACACATCAGGAAAACACATACATATCTCTTATATCATTTACAAGGTGGTGTGGAAAAAAAAACGTATTTATTTCTATTTTCTCCGCTCACATATAAACACTGAAGGCTGGATGAAGCATTCTGGAGATTTGAAATGTTTCCTGCGAAAGCCGAAAAGTTGAAATATTTCAAGGATTAAACGCCTGGTCTTTCACCACAGTATAATCTGATATATAGACATAATCTGGGAGTGTGGAGAAATGTGATCTGCTGAGATATTTCAGCGCAGTTACACAAACCGTTGTCTATTGACCTCATGGGTCAAACATACAGTGCTTTACATGTTGCCTGTTATATAGAACACGCGTGTTCATACACATTAAATCGATTCTCTCTCTCTCTCTCTCTGTCACGGTGCTAATCCTTCACGTCCTTTACATCAAACCATGTGACCTTGGCCAGCTGCTGTACCTGAGTGTTTGCCGGTGTGTGATGTAATGGAGGTGAAGGAGTTGCCGAGGCATTCAGGGGCCCTGTGGAGAGCAGGGTGTGGCGTAGCCGTGGTAACAGATAACAGCTGAGCGGAACGCCGTCCACACAATGAACTCCCGCTACACCAATCAGTTCATCAGAGACGCACAGTGTCCACAAAGAGACGTCCAAAAATAAAATCACAATTAGATCTACCATTGTCATTTTGACCGAGAAATGTTATTTCCTCCTGTCAGATCTGAGACGTCTTTTGCTCCCTGTGATTATTTAACTCAAGGAGAGTCGGATTATTTTTGGTTTAATGTCTGGCTGAGTTATTTCTGGGAAAAGGAAATTATTTTCAGATATATCCAAAAAAGAGTCATTTAAGTGACAAAAAAAAAAAGTTTGTTTAGACACTCACCTCCCTGAGTTAGATCTGTGTGTGTCTGTGCGTGGGTTCTTATTCATTGGGGTTTTTTTGTGGGTGGAGCTCAGACTCTATTTCAGCCGTTTGAATCACAGCTGCGGGAAAATCCTTCTTCCCAGAACAGATATTCTACTTGCGTTGCTTTGAAATATATTATCTAAATTATCTAACCTTATTTCATCAGATGGAAACATCTACATTTGCCTGGAATCTAGGATTAATCTTTAAATTATTAAAGGGATATAAAAAAAAAGGCAACTACATTCATCTTACTCAGGTTTAGACATAATGAGTGATGATGATGATTATTTTACAATAAAAAAATAAATGAAAATAAACCGATTTAATTCAACTGAGAAAAATAATAAATGAATAAAGATTAAATTCCAGACATTGAAACATTATCTTCACAATAATCCGACTTGTGTATATAAAAAAAAAAAACAGGTGAAATTCACTTTTTCCCGATTCACGTGAACGCAGCATCGGCCTGCAACCTCGTAAGAAACCGCGAGAGTTCCTGAACGCGGCACGAAGCTGAGTGAGCGTGCGAGCCAGTGAGCTCAATTCTTCCGCCTCCTCCTCCTCAGCATCAGGACCAGACTCCTCATCCTCCGCGGCCTCTCCGAACACGGTAAGCCGCCGCACCCCCTCCCCTGCTCGGCCTCCCTCTCCTCCTCCTGGTTCTCCCCGGTGGTTTCAGATCCATCGGTGGATTCGGGGCCGGTGACGAGACGCAGAGAAAGCCGGTTGCAGGAGCTCAGGGTTCGGCCGGAGGTTTTTCTTTAAGAGTATCCGCCGTTTTGTCTTGAGACCGAGTCCGTGGGAGAATCCACGCTCCGGGATCAGTGAGTAAATGAATCCACTAAATCCGGATTATAATCTGAAATAAAATAAATAATCGGTTGGTTAAAAATGCTGCTTAACATAGATATATTGCTGCATATCATACACATGTTTCCTCCTTATATGGTTCTACAGATTTGAATCATTTGAATATTCCCTTGTTCAATTAGGCTTAAAATCCAAGTTAGAAATCCCCTTTAATCTCATTTATGTGCATAGGCCTAATATGTAGAATGGAAAGTCTTGGTCATGGTATTTCGAATAAATTATAAATATGCGAGTTTCCTCAGTAAAGTATTTACATTGTTACTTCTAGGTTGATGATGTTGGTTGATGTGAAGCTCCACATTGAGGCGACCTGATTATTGAAGGAAAACCGCAGAGCATCTTCTGACCTGGAGGCTGAAGCTCCGGTCTGTTCAGGAGGATTAAGCGTAACTCTGTGAATAACCCCAAAGTTACACAACCGTCCAGACCAAAAACAAAAATCCAAAAATAGACTCAGACATGGAGACGGACAGATGTTAAATCCCCCCCACACACACACACACCAGGCCAGAGAGAGCAGCACTGATTCAAATCAGGTCAAATCCACATTTATAGGAATCAGTACGTTTTTGTCATATATTAATTTGATTTTCTGTCATTTAACTCAATCATTTCTCGTCTGGACAAAAGATAAAAATATGAAACCTCCAAATCTTCAGGTTAAAATGTCTTCAAAGCCTCAGCTTATTGAAATGAAAATCAATAATATTAAGGGAAAGCAACCCAGTAAAATTGACTTTGGTTTCATTATTTAAAGTAAAGAAAAATAAAATCAAAAATAATATTTTATAATTTATAATCGTCCAGGATCAGACTCGGTCTGAGATTTTTCTTTCGTCCTGGTTTCGTTTAAAGCCGAGCGGACCAGATCAGATTTTATTCTCCTCCGTGTTATCAGAGAGGGAGCTCTGTGAACTCCCAGCATGCATCAGGGCGGAGGATGCTGAGCGCAGCGGGATCAGGGCGGAGGATGTCCTCGCTCTCTGTGAGTTTGTTTTTGGTATGAGGTTATCGGTGCCTCCTCCATCTTTTCCTCGACATCCGTTAAAGCCAGTAAATCTGCTCTGGTCCAGAAAGCTAAATGGAATGCAGCCAGAAAAACGCTTTTAGAAAAAAAAAAAAAAAATCCACCTATCACGTTTGCATTTTGCAGCTAAGCGCACCTTTTCATTTTTGCTTCAAACTTTTCTAGTTTTGGAGAACGTCTCATGACTTAATATTTCACACGCATTAGAACACGCTAACTACACGTATGTGTGATTGACTTGATGAGGAAACAGGGAGGATGATTTGAAGGTTGTTTTTCTGGGGCGGTGGTGCACCGTTTGGTTCTTCCTGCTGCTTGTTTCTTGGATTCCAGAGGTGTTTTTTGTTTTTTTTTCTCATCGCACATTCACAGTGACTTAAAGACGTTTTTTTCCTCATGATAACTCATAACTCAATAATTCATGTGGCTCGTGCTGATTCGCGTCCTCCAACAGAATCACCCAGTGGTGGACAAAAAACTAAAAACAGACTTTTACTTCCTCCATAGCTAATAATAATTCTAAATATAGTCATAACGGAAGAGACTCACAATTGCGGCTTTCCGCACAAATGCTACTATATGACCTTATTCATTCAGGAAGGTTTCTACATTTTCTGAAGCCAGCGTGTCAGGACCATGTTCAGTAAAATCCATACGTATATATTTCTATATGATATGCGATGCACTCCTGACTCCCCGTTAATTTGAAGTCCGGCGCCGCGCCACAGGTTTTAGATTCAGATGCTTTCGATTATTTCCCTCCCGGTTCAACCTGAGAGAAAAAATAAAACAGTGAGAGCATCAGGTACAAATCAGTGCTTCCCACTCAGGGGACACGAACTAACAACCTGCTCAGAGCCATCAGTCACTTCATGAGTTCTGCCTCCATTTTACTTGTCGTGTTTCCAGCCAGCGTCGTGCAGACAAGGAGTCGATTGATTAATGAGGACAGGAGAGCCATTATCTAATATTCCAATCAATCACGTTGGAAATAAATCCAGATAATGAACTATAAACATTAACGAGCTGGATCACAAAATGGCCATCCACCAAAGTGCTTCCACATCGTTAATTAAGTGTCCACATAATGAGCACAATAATAACCACACTTGTTTTGGTTTTTTTGTATAGTGCCAGTAACTCTGTAATAAGCCTCATTAAACCAATATATGACTATTAACCTTTGATATTAAGGATCAGCCTCGTTAAATGAGGTCCTAATTTCAGTCATCAAACAAAAGGGCGGCAGCTAATTGTTTTTTTTTCTAGAGGGGATAAAAGTTGAAGGTACGGTCAGATATCAGGAATCAGCAAAATAATGAACAATAAACGCATAAACGGAGTTTTTCCAGATACATTTGGAACCAGCTTGGTTATGCGACATATATGGGACATGTTAAAACCAAAAACCCACCGCTGTCACGTCCCGGCCTCGGGTGGCCGGAGCTGTGGATGGAACCGTTTCCCATCATGCACCGGGGTGCGTAGGCCCCCCGCTCTGTTTTCCACTCATCTCCCACTCACTATGGATCTTCTTCTGCAACACCTTCATCTGTGTAGATCAGAAAAAAACAGAAAACTGTTGGAAGTATGGAATGGATCCATTAAAGCAATCTTCCCGGAAATAGGACGTTGATAGACATATCATAGAGATAGAAATTAAATTGCAGTATTAGGTAACACATTTCCTTGGATTTTGATTTTGTGGCAGCAAAAATGCTTCGGAAAATGTACATAGAAATATAAATACCCAAGTAAAGTACAGTTACTATAAATACAAAAATAAAAAGTGGAATTTTTGTGCTTTTCTGCTCTAATATAGAATATCGATTTTAAATCGGAGGAGAAAATGACAGTAAAACAACAACATGTAATAACAATGATTTTACTGATGATGAATAGAATATTTTCCTTATTATTATTATATATTTTTTTCAACCTGGCTCACCATTCAGATTCAATCCTCGTGCATCTGTGACTTGAATACGAATGTGACGTTTTCTGACCTAACACGTAACCTCTGATAATGAAGTCCCGGTCTTCTCTTTGAGGGCTTGAATGGATTTTTCTCCGCTCAGTGGCCTTTTCACAGCTGTGTGTGTGTGTGTGTGTGTGTGTCGAGGGTGTGACACCTGATGAGAGAACGTGAATTATAATAAACAAAATGCGCCTCTGACACCTCGAGGTGGAGGAAGCTAAGAATAGACCAAGAAGCAGCTGCGTTTTTTTCCCCTCCTGCTGCTGGATGTGATGCTGCGCCTCCTCCTCCTCCTCCTCCACCTCCTCCCTCTGCAGAAATGCTGCAATGCGTCTCCCTCACACCAAGACTGGGTCAGTGTAACTCGGCGAGCGGCAGAAACCGTCCCCATAGCAACAGCCAATGAGGATTGTGGGTGTTTTTTTGGGGGCGGTGTTGTGATCGTAGATGAAAAGAACATATTTGCAGGATTAGAACGATTAGTTAGAGACGCTTTTATTTTCGACACAATTATATTTGTACGAAAAACGCAAATCACTGTCTGACATAAAAGACATGAAAAATCCAAATGTTGTCTTTCGTCTTGTCTCCTGAAGGTCAGAGGATCCTCCAGCATCACAGTGATGTCCTGCAGACGGTGGTGTTGGTGAACCCGTCCCAGGAGGCCGCCGCCTCGGAGGTGAGCCCACGACCTTTGACCTCCACGGGACTCCCGTGTTTTGATTTCGTGTGTGTTTTTTTTTTACTGGAGACCCACTGAGGACCTTCAGGTTTCACACGCGAACATCACAGCAGCTTCTGATCCTCGCGTCCACTCACAGTGGGAGGCCCACGCATCTCATTCATCTTTGAAACTCACAGTACGAGACGTTATTTGATATTCTGATTCGTCTCAGAAAGCTGCGAGCATTCCACCGGTGGAAATATATGAACGTCCAAAAAAACATTTTTATTACAAATGGTCCCTTTTTTAAAAATATTGTTTTTTATTTATAAAAATAAAAAAATCTATTTTGGGCACGGACGGAAGCTGACACTATTCAACACTCATTTGAGAGCGCTCTTTTTAGATTTGCTGAGTAAGCAGCTCTATAAAAAGAACGTTCAAGAACTTTCATCTCATACTCGGCTGAAAAGGCTGATACTGTGATTCCTAAAATATTTCCCATTATTATGGAGAAATCACAGAAAAAGATTTTTCATGATTTACCGTTATATAAAAACAAGTATTTTGTATTCTCTTGCTCAGATCCGCTCTCTGATCACCGACCCTGCTGGGAATAAGTTGCTGATCCTCAGCGGTCAGAGCTCTGAACAGGGAGGAGACGTTCTCCTACAAAGTGGGTCCTTCACCTGGAAACATTTCACAGACATCGTCGCCGACCGCAAAGTACGTCCTCTCCCATCTCGCGAAATCACTTTTTTTTTGAGAAATCACTTTTTTTTTTTTTTTGGCTTGACGCTTGTTTTTGTTTCGTTTTTTGCATTTCCAGGTGATCGACGTCCTGTCCGCCGCCTCGTCAGAGCATCCGTCCAGACTCACCGTTTGCTGTCAGGGTGACGGAGGGTGGAGCTCCCTAGGCCAAAGCCAGGAGCAGCAGCCGCTCCAGAACCTTCTGGAGTACCGCCTGAACCCCGAACCCCCACCCCTCCTCCCCGAGATGGACGGAGTCACCGAGTTCACCGAGTACGTCTCGGAGACGGTGGACGTACCGTCGCCCTTTGACCTCCTGGAGGCGCCGACGTCCGGCGGTTTCCTCAAGCTGTCCAAACCTTGCTGCTACATCTTCCCCGGCGGCCGAGGAGACTCGGCTCTGTTCGCCGTCAACGGATTCAACGTCCTGGTGGACGGAGGGTCCGAGAGGAAGTCTTGCTTTTGGAAGCTGGTGCGCCACCTGGACCGGATCGACTCGGTTCTGCTCACGCACATCGGCGCCGACAACCTCCCCGGCATCAACGGGTTGCTGCAGAGAAAAATTGCAGAGCAGGAGGAAGAACGCAACCAAGGATCTGGATCCAGCGGCGACTGGATGAAGAACCTGATCTCCCCCGAACTGGGCATCGTGTTTTTCAACGTCCCCGAGAAGCTTCGGACTCCAGAGTCCACGCTGAAAGTGAAGCGAAGCATCGAAGAAGCGTCTCTGACGCTGCAGTACCTCAACAAGCTCGGCATCGCGCCGGAGCCGCTCCACCGGGCCGGCGGCAACACCCTCGAACCCATCACTCTGTTCCACAAGCTCGGAGTGGGGAAGTTAGACATGTACGTCTTGAACCCCGTGAAGGAAAGCAAAGAGATGCAGTTTCTGATGCAGAAGTGGGCGGGAAACAGCAAAGCCAAGACGGGGATTACGATGCCCAACGGAAAAGAAGGCGAGATATCCGTCCCCTATCTGACGTCGGTCACGGCTCTGATCGTTTGGATTCCGCATCGTCCGTCGGAGAAGATCGTCAGGGTGCTGTTCCCGGGAAACGCACCCCAGAATAAAATCTTGGAGAGCCTGGAGAAACTGAAACACCTGGACTTCCTGCGGTACCCAGTGGCGACCCAGAAAGACATTTCATCGGGCGTCCCGCCTCCCATCATCAAACAGACTAAAATGAGATCCAGGACCGACAGCAAAGAGAGCCTCAAGTCTTCACCCAAGCCTCATTCCAAAACCACAAAGAAAGAAGCCAGTGGGGCCGAGGAAGAGTCCAAAGGTGACACCACTAAAGAGAATAAAGTCGAAAAGAAAGAAAAGGTCAAAAGTGAAAGTTTAAAAGCCACAAAACAACAGAAAAACAGCGAAGTGGCTCCTGCAGGGGACAAACCCGAGAAAAAGAAAATATCCAAGGAAAAAACCGCCAAGAAAGAGAAAACCTCCAAGATGGATGAGAAGAAAGACAAGGAGAAGAAAGAAATCAAGAAAGAGAAACGTGAGGTGAAGAAAGAAAATGAAAATATAAGAAAAGAAGTGAAAAAGGAAAGTAAAGCCAAAGATGATAAAAAGAAAGACTCCAGTAAACCGGAGCTGAGGAAGATCACCAAACCGGACCTGAAGCCGCTGACCCCCGAGGTGAGGAAGACTCTGCACAAGGCCAAGACTCAGACCAAGCCCAAGGCCGACAAAAACAAGGCCGGCAAAGAGGAAGCCAACGAGAAGAAGCCAATTCCAAAGAACGTGTCGGAGGAAGTGGCGGCCGCCGCGCTGGCCGACCGGTCCATCGTCTCCTCCCCCGAGGACCTCACCGAGGACTTTGAGGCTCTGAAACAGGAGGAGACCAAACCTCCTCAGACTCAGGATCTGCACAAAGACAAAGAGTCCAAAGTTTCTGCCTCAGTTTTCCCCGAGGAGAAAATCTCATCCGTGGCTCCCGAGATACAATCTGCGCCCCCCAAAACCCCTGTCAATCAGGAGGAGGAGGAGGAGGAGGAGGACAGGAAAAATGAAAGGGGCGTGTCCAAAGAGGCCGCAGCCATCGTCACCACAGACCAGAGCCACAAGAAGTATGAAGAGGAGAAAATGGAGAAATATGGCCAATACCCCGTGAAGGACGAGATGAAAGACAGATCGAAGAAGAGCGACAGCTCGGAGGAGGACGACGACGTGATTGAAAAAGCCGAACTGGAAGGGACGGAGGACCAGGAGGTGCTGAAGGGCAAAACCAGCGAGGAGGCGAAGAAGGAGAAAATCGGGAAGGAGTGGGAAATGAGACCACCAGCAGCGGCCGCAGCAGCAGCTTCGGCCTCGGAGCAGCTCTCCCTCATCCAGGACGAGACCATTCCCGGTTACTCCGAGACGGAGCAGACTATCTCCGACGAGGAGATCCACGAGGAGCCGGAGGACCGGATCCCACCGCTGAGCTACGACGTGGGGTCCTACGACGTGTGCGTCCCCGACGTCCCCGGGACCTTCGACTCCATGCACGGCATCAAGGAGATGAGGAGCGGCGGCGGCGGCGGCGGCGGCGGCGGCGCAGCGTGCGACGTCAAACTCAAAGCATTCACGCCCGAGCTCGCACCTTTTCCCGCCATCATCGCCGCCCCCCTGGCGGAGGAGGAGCACATCTCCTCGGCGACGTCCATCACCGAGTATGACAAACTGTCCTCGTTCGCCACATCCGTAGCCGAGGACCCGTCCGTCGCCTCGGTAACGGTGCCTCAGGCCGAGGACGCCGGTAGAACCTCTCTCCTGCTGCTCGACACCATCAACACTTTCCCCTCTCGCGCCGAGGCGGCCCACGGAAACCTCCACTCGGCCGGAACCATCTCGCCCACTTCCTCCCTGGAGGACGACAAGTGTTTCAAGTCGCCATCGTCCGAGGAGTTCCAGCCCAACGTCCCCGAGATGGAGGGCGACGCCAAGATCAAATCCCCCGTCCACGAGGAAGAAGACGACGAGGAAGACGAGGACGAGGATCAGACCCCCAACGTGGACTTCCCTCTGGGTAAACTCCAGGAGGGCTACGAACACGCCGCCTTAAAGATGCTCCAGGAGAAGGAGAAATCTCCCACCGCCATTTTCTCTCCTCCTCCTCCTTCCTTCTCCACGACGCTGTTTTCTCCCACACAGGCCGCCAAAGAAGCCCCGCCTCTCTTTAGCACCGATGGATTTAAGGCCGATACCAAGCCAATTTCACCTCCTCCATCTCTCTCCCCGGGCTTGGAGTCCCACTCCTCCAGGCAGGGGAGCGAGGAGCGGTGTCTGAGTCCGGACGACAGCACCATGAGACTGGCCTCGCCCACTCAGTCGTTTCCCACGAGCAGCGGCTACTCTCCAACGGAGGAAAAACCGTTTAGGATGGAGGACAAAGACGAGGAGGTGACAAATGCTAAAGGCGAAGTTCAAAAAACAGAAAAATCAGTCACCATCACAGACTCCGCCCCCTTCATCGACAAAACACCATTCGAAGCATCGGAAGAATCTGAAGAAACTGAAGAATCTGATGAAGACAATGAAGAAGAAGAAGAAGAGTTTTTTGCCAAAAAGGACTTGACACCCACCGTTAAAGCCAAACTGATGGAGGTGAAGGAAGGATGCTTCCTGGACGACGACTTCGAGGCAAAATCAACGGCGGAGGAAAAAGAAGCTAAGAGTCCCGGGAAGACGGAGGTTTCTTTCTCCACAGAGGCGAAACCTAAACCTCAGGTGGTTTACTCCGACGAAGATGAAGACGAAGTAGAAAACGAGAACGATGACGATTTTGAAAGCGACGTGGCGTCGAAGCCCTTGTCGGTGGATACAAGCGACGCGGAGGTGAAGAAAAGCGAAGGCGCAGAGAAGACCGACATCTCCTCAGAACTGGAGAAAAGCGTTCAATTCAGTCTCAACGATTTCCCAGAGAAGGGGAGCAAAGAGAAGGCCTCGTACATCCGACAGGACACGCCCTACGTTCACGGCAAGACGTTCTCCTACAGCGACATTTACGAAAGTAAAACCAGCTCCGTGGATTCTGACTCATACCGTCAGGAGTCTTTAGATACAGAAACCGCCAAGACCGGAGCGGATTTGCCCAAAAATGTGCCGGTTACCGCGGTTACATCCGCGGAGAAGGTGGCGGAGAAAGACGGATTTACCACCTCGTATGGGAAAGAGTCGTCCGCCTCGTCCTGGTTGGACTCTGCTGAGAAAGAGGACAAAGAGAAGGAGACGTTTCCGTACAGTGCAGGAAGTAGATTTCCTTCAGCGGTGGACAAACCCGAGACCGTGACCACTTCTCCTTTAACGTCGTCAGAAAAAGATTCTCCGTCTTTGAAAAGCTCGACTGACGCCACCAAGCCTCAGATGTTCTCCTCCGTTGCAGCTTTTGACAAACCCGATGCCACCAGCCTGGGCGAGAGGGGATCCTGTTTGGAGATCGACATGAGAAAACTGACGGCGAGGGACGAGGAGGACTACGATGACGACGAGGTGGCTGATGAATATGATGATGATGAGGAGGAGGACGAGGAAGAGGAAGAAGAGGAGGAGGAGGAGGATGATGTTGATTCCGATCAGGAGAAAGGAGCCAAAGAGAAATCTGAGAAGGAAGCAAAGAGCCCAGCGAGTGAGATGTTTGGCTCAACCCGCCCTGAGTTCATGGTGTCCATGGCCGGATACGGATTCCACAGTCAAGTGAAGACGAGCGAGAAGGAAAGCAGCTCACCGACGAAGGCTGAAGAAGAAGTAAAGGCCTCCTCTCTGGGTGGAAAGCCGAGCGATTTAGGAGCCACGGGTTTCTCCTCAGGGTTTGAATACTCCTATGGACGCGACGAGAGTCCCACCGCAGTCAAGACCAAAGAGGATTTCACCCCCAAATCCACAGAGGACAATTATTACCAGAGTGACCGAGCTGAAGAGGATTTTGAGAAGCAGAAGACGCCGGATCTCCTGAGTAAAAAGTCGTTGGACACCAGTTTTCAGTACACGACCACGGCCGCCCCCGGTTACTCCTCTTCCTCTGCCTACAGCTACTCCTCCTCCACCTCCGGCTCGCTGTCCACCAGCCGTCAGTTCGGAGAGGAGCTGGAGACTCCTGCCTCCGCCGAGCCCCCCTTCGAATACTCCTCCTTCAAAGACGAGCACTCGCTAGTCACGGACACTCCCTTTTCCTCCGGCCCCGCGGGGGCCAAGGACGACTATCTCGAAGTCTCTGAAAAACAGTTTGCGGCCACGACCGCGGTTGACTCCGCCTCCGGCTTAGCTCGCTTCAGCCCGTTTGAGGAGGCTAAAACTTTCCCCTCGCTGTCGGCCGCCGGATTTGCGGAGGACAAGAAGGACCTAGTGACATCGCTGACTGGAGTCATGGACAAATCGGATTGTTTCTATAAACCTGATTGGTCTTCAGGGTCTAAGCTGGACGCCAGTGGTGGGTTCGGACTCTTCTCTCAACCGGAGCTCTCCAAGGAGAAAGAAGCCGCCAGCGCGGCTCTGTTTGGCGTCACCTCTTCACCACGACCGGACAAAGAAGGGAAACATTACTTTGAGGAGACGGACAGCAGCGAAGAAGAGGACGAGGAGGCGTACATGCGCGAGATCCGCAAGTCGCCCTCCAGTGGTTTGACAGGAAGTCTCTCCTTCTCCGACAAACCCGTCGCTCCACCCGCCGTCGCTGAGAAGACGACAGGCGTCCTCCCTGATGTTCTCGGCTCCTACGGGGTGTCGCCTCTGCAGGTCGGCAAGCCGGACTCATCCAACAGGCCCACGGAGGTCACGTCAAGCTCCGCCTTCCCTGCCAGCGGAGCCTGTGGTGCGGCTCCGGGCCTGAACAAGGCGGAGTCCAGGGCGGAGTCAGTAGCGTACAGGAGCTCCTACGAGTGGGAGATGCCAAAGCCTCAGACGATGGGGATGGTGCCAGGAGACTCCCCCCCTCATTATCGTCATGAGGATGAGTTCGAAGAGGAATGTGAGATGGAGCCGGAGCACCCGGCCCGGCCACTTTCACTCTCCTCGACCAATCAGCCCTTCCGCTCGCCTTTCTACTCGGAGGAGTGTAGCCGAGGAGGTCAGGACGAAGATGACGATGATGACGATGAGGACAGTGACCAGGATTTCGTAGGCGACGCCCCCCTGGGTGCAACATCCTCCTACACCAACCGCAGCTCGCCTGGATATTCATCCTCCGAGTACAGGCAGCGCAAAGAGGACCTGTCGCCCTCGTTTATCAACCCCTGCATGCGCCGGTTATCCAGCCAGGAAGACGATGAGGAGGAGGGACGCAGGAGTGACCAGTCCCAGGAGGGTGTCGACCACGACCTGTCCGTCAAGAGACGCGCACTCAAGAAGCCGTATCAGTACCACGGCGGTGCAGGAAACCCGTTGGCAGGTGTAGGTGTGGCCACGGAAGATACTCCGCCCACTTCCGTCAGCGAGTCTCTGGGTTCCCAGTCCGACTCCGACGTCCCTCCAGGCACCGAGGAGTTTCCCTCAGCCACCGGGGACGCCAACATGGACTCTGACGAGGACGCCGATTACATGCCTGTGGATAAATTATCTGCCACAGGAGTAGGCTCCTCCTCTGCCTCCAGGAGGAGCCAGGACCCGCCCCCTGCTCCCCTGATGGACCCGTACCCTCAGCCGCCACGTCCCGACGTCTGCATGGTGGATCCAGACTCTTTGGACACCGGCTCGGTGAAGAAAGAGCCCAAACCGAAGGGCCTGAAGAAATCCTCTGGGAAAGCCAAGACCGCGTCCCCTGCCAGACGCAAGAGGTCGCCCATGCCCGTCAAACAGATGCCGTCTCCACGCAGTGCATCGCTGAAGAAGAAGGACGCGGACAAGAGCTCGCGCATGTCTCGTCTATCGGACGGACAAGGATCCAAAGATGACGACGTCTCCCGGTCCAGCTTCAACCCGGCAAAGGGGCTCAGCAACGGCGTCAAGAGCAGTTCAGGTGAGCTAAAAAATAAAACAAATGTCCCCACAATTCAGGGATGGGCAACCCGCCCACACTTTGTGCGTCCTTCGCGTCAATTTACAACAATTTTCAAAAACGATTGGTTTTACAGTTCTAAACAAGCAAGAAATGTGTATAATGTATATATATTTAGTTCTTTACAGGAAATGAATGTCTATAGTTGGCTAATGGGGTTCTAGAATCCTATATCTTACTTTTTCTTAATTCAACCCCCCCCACCCACCTCAGGTTCCCAGAAGTCCGGCTCTGCAGCTTCTCCTGGTCTCCCCATCTACGTGGACCTGGCCTACATTCCCAATCACTGCAGCGCCAAGAACGTGGATCAAGAGTTTTTCAAGCGCATCCGCTCGGCGTACTACGTGGTGAGCGGGAATGACGCGGCGAGTGGCGAGCCGGGCCGGGGAGTCCTGGACGCCCTGCTGGACGGGAAAGCTCAGTGGGGGTCAAATCTACAGGTGACAATCAAATCTTACCAATTACCAATTCAAATAATTCACTTAATTTGTATTACAAAGTAATCTAGAATAATGGAATCAATTTTGTTTTTACGATGATCATAAAAACTTAAAAAAAATGTTTTTCTTTATGATTTAGGTGTTCTGGAAAAAAAAACTATTATAATAAATAATAATAAGCTTATAAATTGGTATGAACTTAAAAAATGGTTTAAAAGGAAAGAAAGTAAAAATGAATTGCATAAGAAAAATGATAATATGACCATAGAAGCAAAAAACTTTTGTGGGCAACCAGATGATGCAATTTGCCTTCCAGGTGACGCTCATCCCCACCCACGACACGGAGGTGACGCGCGACTGGTACCAGCAGACGCACGAGCGGCAGCAGGAGCTCAACATCATGGTGCTGGCGTCCAGCAGCACCGTGGTGATGCAGGACGAATCCTTCGCCGCCTGCAAGATCGAGTTTTAGGCTCCGCCCACAGCGCAGATCTGTTTTTAATTGCTCTTCTCTACGATAACGTGATGTTCACAGATCTGGATAATAATCTCGGTGTTTTTTCTAGATTTCTATCCATATTCTCTCACCGTTTGTATGACAAACTATTTGTCCTCCACTCATTTATTTATTGGTTATTGTTCAATCAAGAGAAAGCAACGAAATTGCTTTACAACATTTTTAATTTTTAATTTTGACCCAACCCGTATATGAAACAAAGGCTCCTTTCTTTTACTGCCTCAGACAGCACGTCCATTGTGACTAACAATCACACACTAACATTGTGAGTAACACAGGGGCACAATCGATGTAAATTATGTCACACAGGAAAGAGAATTAGAATATAGATATATATATATATCCTCTAATTGGCCTTAATTAAAGTAGGGAAATACAGTTCTTCCAGGCCTCCGACGATCAATTTAAAAAATATATATATATGAAATATTCTGATAGGAAATCATCAACTGTGATTTATTTTAATTTAACCCATTGTTAAACTTTGTGCCTCTTACTGACATAGTGAGTTAGAAAATGTTCCAGTCGATCCAATTTTAACATTTCCTCTTCAGTATATTTGCGTAGGGGGAGACAATATTACGAAAAAAAAAAATCTCTATGGTTGTGAGTTTTTTTTCCATTTTTATCTTAAAGTGGAAATTAATTGTGACGTTAGGAATTTTTCTCTGGTGGCAGTGAGTTTTTTTTGATGAAATAATTATTTCCTGTTGTCTCTGGAGTACTTAAGCGTTCCACATATGTTGGCAGGATGTGGTGAGGAGAGATGTGGCCAGAATCAAAATTAAAGCTCAGTAGATTAGAAAAAAAAGAAAAGAAAAAAAAGAGCAACTCATAGCAGATTTTTATACAAAAGCTGCATTAAAAGGATGAAGAATGTATTCCACTACAACATTAGGAACATGTGGTTGTGAGGAGAGATTGTGTGTGTGTGTGTGTGTGTGTGTGTGGTGAAGAGGACGCTGTGATTGGAGGAGGAGGTCAGAGGGTCACCCACATGTGCCTTTGTGTCCCGCAGTGCCGGAAAGGTTAAAGAAGAGATTTGTGTTAGTGCTTTGATGGATTGACGTGTGTGTGTGTGTGTGTGTTGGAGTGCGGTACATCAGCTGTTTTCCTCTGTTGTGTTGTGAGTCGTACATAATGAGTGGAGGGAAGAACAGAGAAAAGGCACTTTAGAAAAAAAAAAGCACCAACTCGGTATTTCAGCCGTCAACTTTCAGATTTCCTGCAACTGCCACTCCAAGAAGCACAAAGTTTTTTTTTTAATTAATTGATAACATGATTGAAATTAATATGTTTTTCATTACTGCAAAATAACTTCTGAATTTGCAAATTGATCTACTATCATCTCAACTTGTTGGTTTGATACGTTTTATTTTTTCCCCTTTCAGTGGTAAATCGTCAAATGTTTTTAAATGACTATTTATGACCTTATTGAAACAAATAGATGTGATTTAATTTGATATTGATGATTTTATATTTTGATAGGTTTGCAGTAATTTCATAGATTTTAAACCAGGAACTAAACCAACAACTACCAAACAATCAAATGACAGGACCAACAAAACTAACCAGGGCGGCTATTTAATGATCGACGGTAAAAAAAAACTAAACACAGATGTTCCTCAAAATAACATTTTATCTTCTTTAACGTATCTAGAGATGCATGTACAACAACTGCACGTATGACGGCTCTTAAAGAAGAAAAAAAAACAAACAGCTCGGTTGAATGTGAAGATGCAGATTTACCTTTACGTTCTCCGTGGAGGACTTGGATCTCCTGGTTGCCTTGGTTACTGTGCATCACACGGTGCATCTGACTCTTGACTGCAGGGAGGGGAAAACTTTGGATGCCGATAATTAAATCCACCCGCGCAGATGTCACAATGATGTAGTTTGAGTAATGCTTACAGCATCTCCCACCCTGAGGATTGTCCAGGAAAAACTCCTAATTCCTGCCAGATAAAAAAAAAATTATAATCCATTAACAATTGATAATCTGAGGGGACTAACACACTTGTGCATTCCTATTTAAATCCTGCACCACTGTAAAGACTAATAATATTAACAATATCAACACTACTCACAACCCAAGCTGCCAAGACTTGAAGGACTAAACATTTTAATCCAAGGACATATTCGTATTATTATTATTATTATTCACTTTTCCCCCAGTCAAGTCTTCATATATTCACTCTCTCACTTAACTGCTGCATTTTCTTATTGTAAAAAAAAAAGAGAAAGAACTTTAAACCTCATGAAGGCCGTCGGTTCCCACTGAGCCCTGCTTGTACGTGCATGTGTACCTTTTGGAAATTTCTCCTGTCTCGTCATATAGCTGAAAAAAAATAAATAAAAAAAAACTGACTAAACATAGAAATGCTATTTTAAAAAGAAGTATATTCAAGAAGCTAATCTGTGCGGTACAGAGGAGGCTGCCTCCTTCCTCCTCCTCCTCCCTCTCCTTTCTGCTTCATGGTTCTACTCCTCATCTCTTCTTTTAGGTGCAATACTCTCTTTACGTCCCCTTAAACGCATCAAAGGGTTAAAAATAGAAAAACAGATTTATTGTTAAAAGGGTTAAAAAAGAAAAAAAAGTGTGATGAAGATCAATAAAAACATCAGCTACTGAAGAAAAATGTCTCACTCTGCTTGTCTTTGCACGTCACTACAAAGTAATAATTTTGTCTTCTTTTTTTTTTTATATTATTTAAAATACTCCCAAGTTGTAGCTCTGATTGACCCGATATGAGATTCAAAGGAATTTTACACCGCCAGCTTTGTTGTGTTAATATTTGCAATAAGAACAAAGGTCAAAGAAGGATTCATCCTCTGGGAACCATGAAAACAAAAAAGTACAGGAACACTGGTATATATATATATATATATATATATAAAAACTGAAAGGACACATCCTTCATACCAAGTACCTTTACTTTAACATCAATACGATTTTAAAATAATATATACAGTATGTATATATACATATATATTATATTTAAAATATGTATGTATATATATTATTTTATTTATCGTATTGATGTAAAATAAATAAAAAATTAATATCTATTTATATATATTTATTATTATTATATATTTTTTAATCGTATTTATGTACATATATATTAATGCAGGACAATTTTTTTCTTTTTTTTAAGTGGACATTAAAATAATATATATGTATATACTGTATATACATATTATTTTATTTAAAATAATATATGTATGTATATATATATTGCAGGACAGTTTTTTTTCTTTTTTTTAAGTGGACATAACAATAATATATATGTTTATATATATATTATTTTATTTAAAATAATATATGTATGTATATATATTATTTTATTTATCGTATTGATGTAAAATAAATATGTATTTATATACAATATTTATTATTATTATTATTATTTATTTTTTATCGTATTTATGTACATATATATTGCATTTTTTTTCTTTTTTTTAAGTGGACATAAAAATAATATATATGTATATATGTATATACATATATATTATTTTATTTAAAATAATATATGTATGTATATATATTATTTTATTTATCGTATTGATGTAAAATAAATAAAAAATAAATATGTATTTATATATAATATTTATTATTATTATAATTTATTTTTTATCGTATTTATGTACATATATATTGCAGGACAGTTTTTTTTCTTTTTTTTAAGTGGACATAAAAATTATATATATGTATATATGTATATACATATATATTATTTTATTTAAAACAATATATGTATGTATATATATTATTTTATTTATCGTATTGATGTAAAATAAATAAAAAATAAATATGTATTTATATATATTTATTATTATTATTTATTGTTATCGTATTTATGTACATATATGTTATGTACATATATATTAATGCAGAACAGGTTTTTTTATTTTATTTTTTTTAAGTGGACAAATCAAAGGCGGCGCAGTGTGTGTGTGTGTGTGCGCGTCATGTTTTTAATGTGGACAGAACAACAGGTCTCTCACACCTCTACAGTAGTGATGTAACATGAAATCCCAGCGAACACAGATCCACAAATCAGTGCAGGCATCTACCCGAAATTTGCTTCTCAAACAACACCCACACACACACACACACACACACACGCACGCACGCACGCACGCACCTGCTACATAACTGCTGGCCACAATAAAAGCACGCTGGATGTAAAATGCCCCTCTTGCTCTGAGATTTTAGCTTTTTTTTTTTCTAGAATTTTTCTCTCTCCCACATCATGAGGTGATCTCACACAGAAACTACACAATAGCTATAGTACAATTAAATATCCAATATGTGGCCTATTAAAAAAATATCTGATATTTATTTTCAAGCTGCAAATTTCAAAATAAATATTTTCTCTCTATTTTTCTCTTTCTACTGATTATATTAGAAATCTTTCCCATGAGGCTTCAGGACTTTTGGCAGTAAGCGGTGCACGGCGTGCGGTTTGACCGGAGGCGATGCTCGACTGTCGCCGATCATTTTCATTTCTTCAAATCACCCATTCCACACGTAGCACCAAGGATTGTACTTCCTGTTCCTCTCCCAAACACCCGACGATTTTATAAATCGCCGCATCCCGTAACAAACACATAGAACATGCGAAAGGTGCAGCTTAGCGTGTTGAGGCCAGGATCAAATATACGATACTTTACAATATGCAAAGCTCCAATAATCAATACCTTAATGGGCACAATCAAATGAATTGATCACACGGAATTATCCCCAACTCCCGTCGGGACCCATTGGGTCTCCTCAACCTCCAGAAAAAAAAGTTGGCGAGGAATCGAATTGCCAGATTCTTTTTTTTTTGTTTTTAAGAAACAAATGTGGAAAGTAAACGATTTCTGAAGCTTTGGGCGTTTTTCTTTCAAGTGGCAGATTATCAGGGGGGTGTTGGTCAGTGTCAAATGTGGATGAATGCAGCTTTAAGGAAAAAAAAAAACGGGCTTGTGCACCAGCTTATAAACAATCAACAGTAACAGACACGGGACGCAGATGGACTGAGTTTGAACGTATGACATCATCATCAACGTCGCGACTCTCTCGAACAACACACAGGGTGAGGAGGGCGAGGGATGGAGTTTCTTGTTCTGTGGTTTTTTTCTTTTGATTGCGTTTTTCTCGAGCTACGCCTCGGCTGGGTTTGTGGCCCCGCCTTCTGGGGGCGTGTCCGGGGGGCTCTCGGGGCTGTCCATCCACAGCTCCATGGACTCCTGCGTGTCGAAGAACTCGTCGGGCACCTCTGGGGACTGGGGCGTCTGGGAGCTGGAGCCGGCCTCGCTGCTGCTCTCCCGGAGCTCCAGCAGGACGGGCAGAGAGCCCGGCAGGCAGTAACCCTCCATCCGACCCAGGGCCAGCTCGGCCAGGGCGGAGCAAGCCGGCCTCAGCCCCGCCTCTGACATCATAGGATCTCCTGCGGCGCACGCCATCTCTGACTCCTCCTTCGCCGGCTCGGGGCTATCCGTCAGCTGGTCCTCCTCGTCCTCCGGCGAGTTGTTGGGAGTCAGAGGGAGTTCGGCGGGACACGGCGGGTCGAGGGCGGGCGAGGAGGCGGAGCCAGCGCCGGAAGGAGGGGGCGGCGGCTGAGCGTTGTGGGAGGAGTGAGTTTCCTCGCTGCTCTGAGGCGTGAGGGAGATCTTTTCGCTGAAGCTGAAGCGTGGAGACGTGTCGGCCGTGGTGGGAGAGGACGGCCCGGCGCTGGACACCGTGCTGGACGGCCCGCTGCTGTCTGCACACGCACAGACACGCACAAAGGGAGAGTGAGACATTTCAATACAAAACATGTTTCTTTGATCCATTTACACAAGTGCACAACCTAAACAAGCACATTTGTTCCTATTTTACTTTTCCTCTTTATTCTGCATATACTATACTATTATGTTCATCGTATTAGCTTTACTTGTGTTGTGCTGCATTGAAAACAACACAAAATTGTAAAACAGCCCATAAAATGTCCGACGGCGGCGATACTCACACCACGGAGGTTTGTCAGAGCGAGATCTGAGCGAGCCGGAGGAGGAGAGGACTCTCTGAGGCATGAAGGAGTCCACCGACGGGTGGTTGTGCGAGTCAAACATGGCCGACAGCGCTGAGGAGGAAACAAATGAAAAGGTCAGCGATGGAGCCACATTGAGAGTGTTCTTTCCCGTTCCTCACCTCTGGTGGTCCTGGTGCGGGGGTCCCCGGCGCTCTCACACACTCCGGTCAGGAACTCGTTGACCTGCTTCAGCGACAGCGAGTTGTGCAGCGTCTCCAGAGGATAGATGGAGGGCACCATGGAGCAGCCTTCGAAGCCTGTGGCAGAGGACAGAGAGACACGGCGCCCGCGGGCACGTCAGCCCCGGAGGAGGAGGAGGAGCAGGCAGAACCGCCATCGCACCACCAGCGCCGTCCACAAAACTACGCCTCAAAAAAAAAATAAAAAGACTCTCTGAACCAAACCCTGCGGAGCTCCTGCCAGCCTCAACGCGTTCCACGCAGGCAAGCGCCAAAAAAAAAAACAACCCATGCTCAACTCCACGCCAAGACGACATCAAACTCTACACGTCCCCCAAAAGAAACGTCTGCAAGCAGGAGTCCAAAAAAACAACAACACAAGGTCTGCTTTTCCTGGTCAGAGCCGACACACACACACACACACACACACACAGGCCGCGGCTCTAAAAGCAGCACGCAGAGGTCAAAAGGTCTTAAGAGCATCACCACCTCATCCACGGTTAGTTCACAAACTAAAGCTGCTTTTTTCACCCGCAGCCAATCGCAAAGCGTCAAACCACAGCCCCGCCTCCATCCACCAATCAAGCCTCCACAGAGGGTGTTTTTTTTTTCTCCTTTTCTCCGTGTGTGTGTGCGCGTGACACGTACGGCAAACAGGCAGCAATCGCATGCTGGTTAAGAGTCAGGACGGAGGCATTCACACCGAAACTCAAACACAGCAGCGGATTCCAAAGTGCAGTCGAATGAGATGTGGCTTAATATTTGAAAAGTGAATAATAATAAAAAAAAAACGGTTTATATTAAGTATGTGATGGCAATGTGCAGATAATGAAGTGTGTGTGTGTTTAGATTTCATTTTCTAATTTAGGGGGGGGGGGGTTGCATTTAGGGGGGGGGGGGGGGTTTGCGCCAAGCTTATTCCATAAGATTTAAGAATCTATAAATACTCTGGGGGGTCTACAGATTATAATTCACTCCACTCCAGCTTGTAATCTGCATGAGCACAGACACGGGCAAACATGCAGAGACACCACGAGGAGGCCGAGCACGAGGAGGTTGAACCACAGAGCAAGCACAGGCCCAAACTAAACCAGGAGCAGTGGCTGGTGAGGGGGGCGGGGGCGGGGAGGGGGGGGGGGAGGGTTGGGCGCGGCCAGGGGGGCTGACCGTGGAAGTACTCTAGGGGGTCCTGGCCGGAGATGAGCCAGTTTCGGAAGAGGCGGAGGTGGTAGGAGCACTGGTGGAGGTGGTGGGCCAGCGCCCCGTCCACTGGGAGCTGGCGGCCCAGACTGGGGTCGGCGGAGAAGGGCCTCAACAACTGGGCCACACGGTGCTCCTCAAAGGGCTCTGAGGAAGAAGAGGGAGGGCAGAGCAGCAGCAGGAGGAGGAGGAGGAGGAGGAGGAGCGACAGGATATCAGCAAGCAAGGGAAGAAGAGGAGGAGAGAGGGAGCGGAGGAACGATACAGATGAGAGGGGGAGTAAGACTTTGGAGCCAAAGGGAGGGATACAGCAAAGAGGAAGAGTGTGTGTGTGTGTGTGTGTGTGTGTGTGTGTGTGCGTGCGTTTCCAGCCAACAGCTCATCAAGCCATGGATCAGATCATCATCCATTGATCCAGCTCTTCTTTCAGCAAAGCTTTTAAACAAGAAAAAAATCAAATCCATCATCGTGTTGCTCCTCTGCAGCATCTCAACATTATAAATATCAGAGCTCTATTCAAAAATAATCTTGATCTGAATTATAATAAAAAATAAAGAAAAGAAAAGCCACAAAGGAGCAAGCGCGATACGGGCCATGTCAGGGGAAAGCGGTGAATTAAAAAAAATAAATACAATAAAAACGTCTCCGGAGGGGAAGAAAAAAAAAAAAAAAAAGGCTGAAGCGGGTGAATATGCACAAACTAAATCATTCATCTTTGTCCACATCGTCTAACGATATTAAATACACAAAGCTGCAGCCGGCGCCAACACAAGCGCGTGGGCGTCCGTCGTACCTGTCGCCGCGCACCACACAGGTGGAGGGGACGTGTCGTCCTGTGTCCCTGTGGCACATTCAAAGAAATATATCTATATCCATACTAAAAATAATGACGTGTGAATGTGCGAGTTCTTATTTCGAGGGAGATTGGCCTCAAACACACACACACACACACCTCACGGAAACTTTCCTCCAATCAACTCAAACTTGTTCCTCAACCACAGCCACAGAAATCTTCCAACTTTTCTATTCAATCGAAAAGCAGAAATATAAGATACAAAAACGCAACCCAACACAAATTCTCCATATCAATCCATACACACTCGTAGCCACAAACAAAGTCGTCACACATCCGTGCCAATTAAACATTTCCAGCCTTTCAGATTTGGAATCAGCTGAACACAAACAAAACACCAGTGTGATGATACAAAATAAAACTGACCAATGTGTTTCCATCACAACAGACACAGATGAGATGATGGGTGGTTTAACCCTGCGCCCGATTGGTTAAGGACAGCTGATCCCCGGTTCACCTGCCCATCCAGTCTCACAGGTCAAAGGGTTAAACGTTTATGGTAACAGGCGTGTGCTTTTTGTCATCAATGTGTACACACACACACACACACACACACCGATCCACTCGTGGCAAAAAAGAAATAAAAATATGATTGTGTGACGTGACCAGTTAACCGACTGAAGGCAGGATGTTAAAGCGGGGTTCCCACATTATAAAGCTCATTCAAATATGATGCTGAGGCTTTGACTAAATACAAAGTGAAGGATGCATCTCCTGTCCAATAAGAGACAGTCGGGATTAAACATAACAATAACCAATCACAGAATCTAACAAAAGACACAAGCGAGTTTCACCAGGATCTCAGTTTATTCTGCTTCCTTTCTAAACCTTCTTTGTCTCTTGCAAGTCTTCAAACTTTATGGAACTGAATGACCCCTTCGATAATCTGGATGAAGTTATTCAAATTCTTTAATGTTGACCTTCACAAATAATGATTTATTTTTTGTTTCTGTCCCTAAAACTCTCTGACAGGGCAGCAACCAGGCATGATAGAATTATGTTATTTTTATTTTTACTTAGAATATTCATCAAAAGCTCTTCAGGGTCTACAATAGATATTTAAGAATTATTTCTCTTAATACGCCAGCGCAGACTGAAATGTATGTTTAATTTGTAGTTCAGTAAACTGGGTTACTGCCGACAGCAGCATGAATAATAAAGTGCATGTAAACAAAGGGAACTGGGACAGCGCTGAGTCTCTTATTGCTATTATTTAGTGTATAAAAGGCAGAATTATTGAAATGTATTCAAATGGTTTTTTTTTTGTTCATCACCCAGAAAGTGAATAAATAATTTCCTCCTTCCTCTGGTGTTTTCCTTTTGGGTATTGGATTTATTTTACTTTTACCTAATTTTATTTTTTTTTTTTTTTCTATTCACTGACATTCCCCATCTCTATTAGTTTATATATATTTGTTTCATATTTCATGGCTTCAATGACTAGGAACACTGGTTAGAAAGAAAATGTCAGCTAGTGTTAGAAAAGCGATGGGTAAACAAAATATAAAAAATCTTTCGAAAAAGAGGTACAAAAAAAAATAATATATATATATAAAGTAAATAACCTGGTATGCTGAAGGGCCATGTGGGTAAAAAAAATAAAAATAAACCCCAAGGTCAAAAACAAAAAAAGCACAAAATTTTGAAGACATGCAAGACAAAGGGAGGTGAAGTGGAAAAAGACTTGAAAGAAGCAGACGTACCATTAGTCGGATGCTTTGCAAACGACACAGAAAATCGTTTTACTGCCGGCATAGACAACAACTCTGAGGAAATAAAAAAAAAAAAAAAAAAATCACTAGTGTTACTTTGAGCCACAGCAACTTGTTAATCATGTTTTTTTTTTATTTATTATTAAGTCAGTTTTTTTATATGTTTTTTTTTTCTTTCATGTGGACGCAGTCGTGTAAAGGTCAACCTACAGCTTCTATACAAATGAGAATCAGATCAGAGTCTGATCCAGGTCGTGAAAGAGGCCCTACTGAAGTCAGTGTGAAAACAAGATGCCTGATGGGAAAAAAGGTGTGAAGATGTGTGAAGGTGGCATATCTTCAGATGATGCAGTGAGATGAAATGGTTCCAACTCAGGAGGAGACGCACCAGAAAAAAAAACAAGCCCAATACTCAGGTCCCCAAAGTGTGTGTGTGTGTGTGTGTGTGTGTGACACAAAGACGACGACAAAACAAGAATCAACAGGTTTAAAACACTTCAGCATGGAAAAAAAGTACAACAACAACACTGCACTCAGAGGTGCATGCACTGATGCACAAAGCTTCCTCTGATCGTTGAAGAATGAGGCGGAACAAGATGGAGGACAAAAAGAGCTACGGCGTGGAAACGCACACGTGAGACAACCAGGACGATGGAGACGAGTCTGTGCCATACAGCACTGACACCTACAGGACAACAACAAACACACAACCAGTGGGGCTACACAACCATGTGTCACTGAGGCGTAAAATTCATTTTTTCCCCCCACATAGAATATTATTATTATATTATTTGAATAATATTTGTAGTTGAAGCCATAGCTGCCAAAAGCTCAAATCAGGTCAGAGGACTCGAAAAAAAAGGAAAAAATAAGTGGATGAGTTCATAAAAAACTCACATGATCACATTCCTCTGGTAGATATAAATGTTTTAAGTAGACGAAATAGGAAGGAAGTGAGCAGACTGTAAAAAGAAGTCATGCAACAAGAGAGAAAAAAAAGAAAAAAAAAAATCAGGGGTAGATGATGATTTTTAGGAATGAGGGGGCAGGTAACAGACACGCACTGATGATCAGCTGCTTCACACATGCAGAAGCATGTCTGACATGGAGCACAATGAAATAAAAAAATAAAATAAATCAAGCTTCACACGCTACCAAAAAACTCAATGCTGACTTTTCCGTTAATTTTGTGTCACCTGTCCTGTTGTTTTAATTTTTAAGCATGAGGCAGATTCAGATTTATTTATTTTTCTTTTTTTGGGCATGATGGAGGAAATGCTAAAAAACACTAATTGTACGCAAAGTGTGGAGAACAGGATGTTAAAAATTCCAGTGGGTTTGGTGACTTTTTATGAATATGGAGCCTAAAAAAAAAATAATAATTATCTCAAAACATGACTATGAAAAACTATAATATCCCTGTGGGGTACTTGGCTATGAAGTTAAGTGAAACTGGGAGCAGTATAATTATTATTGTCCCTATATATTTGTTTTGATTAAGGGGCTGAAGGAAATGTGTGCGACACTGTTTTTGTGAAGGAGCGCGGACTGGAACAACGTACCGTCTTTGTAGGACAGACTGCCGATGGAGAATTTTTTGCGGTGTGCGCGAGCGTAGTCCTGCAGGTTAGGGGCGCTAGAGGAGCCACCGAGGACGGTGGTGCTGAAGAGGCCGGCGCACTGAGAGCCTGCGAGGGGGGCGGGTGGGGGTTAGTTACTACTACATCACATGCTGTTACTCAACAAGTGACCACAGAGAGACTGAGGAAGAGAGGAAAGAGGAGAAAAGAAGCAGAGAAGAAGAAAACGAGGCAAGACAGAGGAGGTCCAGAGGAGACCACGCGCCAACATCTCGTCCACGTTGACAGGCTGAGGACTCGGTTATTCTACGTCTCGAAACCATCCCATAATACAAGCATGGCACGAAACGTGGCCTCTGTTTTATCCTTTGTCATGTTCTAACGTCCTATCGGGAACCATGTCACACCGTCATCTGTACACGTGGTTACCATGGCAACGGGGCCACCCACGGCGATTACCTACCTAATCCGCTCTGTTTCATCTCGGGGGACTGACGTGAGCAGAGGGAGAAGAGGCGATAACTGCCCACTTTGGAGGACGACGTCTCCGACAGGACCTGGTGCAACACACACACACACACACACACACACACACACAGAGGGGGAGGCTCAAACCGTGGTTCACTGGCTAACTGGGGTCCATTTGATAAACCCATTTATGGAGTCAAATTTTACAAAGCCACAGGAGGTAGGCTCTGGTTCTATAAAACTAAAGAATAAAACACGAGCAACCTAAACATTACACACATTCCTGTGGAGGTTAAGACGAAACGGAGGCCCAGAGAGCAAAAAATAAAAAGGAATCTTAAAGAAAATTCTAGCGTCATGGTTCCAGTTATTAAGATGGATCTCACCTCCATGGATCCAGTCTTGTGGTTGCGTATGAGCGGAGACTTCCTCTGGATGGTGATTGGCTCCGACAGTGGCACGGCGCGGTCCGTCTCGTCCCGCGTGAGGTCCTCCAGGCTGCCCGGGTCGGCCTGTTTCTGACCGTTCTGATTGAGTGAAGAGAGAGAGAGAGAGAGAGAGATAATTCACATGCTGCTCTCTCTAGACGATGGAGGTGGTGAGAAAAAAATAAATAAAAAATCCCATGTGACGGTACCTGTCGTGCTACTTCTGCAGAGGCCGGCCTGAAGCCGAAGCCGGTGGGAGCGTTCTCCTCCTCCTCCACACCTTTGACCCCCGGGCTGAAGTGAAGCTCCACGTGGAAGCGTTCCTCAGATGTTAGGTCCTGGAGGAGAAAATGAAAGAGGGAGCCATTATATAAAAAAAA
>JAFBJU010000625.1:915962-940966 GCA_016785305.1 Colistium nudipinnis
AATGTATGTGTGTGTGTATATATTTATATCTATATATAGATATAAATAAATATTAGGCTACAATGTGTACAATTTTGTAATATTACTGATTGGTGGAGTGCTGCGGGATTTTGTGCTGTGGCTGAAAAACACTGTAATAAACCAACTAGTAGTATGGAACTGAAGTTTTTGGTGTATTTCTGAGTCTACTAAAAAGCCACACACACACACACACACCTTGTTGTTGTCCTCGTACAACATGATGACGATCTGAGTCATGTAGTTGAGTTCAGAGACAGCACTGAGGTAATCCATGGCTCGCTTCCACTGCTGGTCGTTCTCCTCCTGTCACACACGTAAAAAAAAAAAAAAAAAAAAAATCAAATCAAGTTTTATCGCGTGAGACACATTTTACCCTCCATTGGTTTTGATGCGCTGTGATTTTTGCTTACGTCGAGTAATCCTCCGTAGCGGAAAATGCTGAGCAGGGAGTGGACGTGACTCTCGCTGGTAAAATACAGACGTGTCCTGACATGGCGCCCGGGAGACATCACGCCGCGAGAGTATCTGAGGACGAGTCGTTCAAGTCACTTTCACATATCATGTTTTTTTTTGTTTTTGTTTACAATCTGTCCAGTACATCTTACATGCAGTGTTCCCCATAATTACAATATATAGTGATTTATATGTATATTTTATGAATTAGGAAATTACTTTCATTATTGATTTATTTTAGGTACCTTTCAAAACACACAATGTGAACAAAAACAACAAACAATATGAGAACACTTAAAATCAATATGAAAAACATCAGGGCAGAAATAAAAAGATAAGCGCCAATATCAAAGAGGAGTTAAATTCGATAGATTTGCGAAATTTGTGAAAAATGTGAATGGACTCTGAATCAGACTCACAGAGGATGCAGTTTGTTGACCGACTCGTCCTCGTGGGTCCTCTGTAAGTCCAGCTGGATCTTCCTGACCAGTGGGAGGCAGTATGCGTACGCTATGTCCAACTTCTCCACTTTATTGATGCCATATTCCTGAAAACACAGAATCATTCATATTTTTCTTTAGGAAAAGCTGATAAACCAATTATTAATTCGACGTTTCCTCCTCCTCCTCCTGACTCTCTCTCTCTCTCTCTCTCTCTCACCTGAGGGATGACGATGTCCGCCAGAGCTCGGGACAGTCTGAAGAGCTCCAGCGTGTCCTCCAGGCCTAGGGACGCGTTGTGGATCACGTCGTACTTGACGCAGTCGTAAATGTCGGGGATTTTACTGATGTCGTAGCGGCCGTTCTTCATGCGGAAGTCCCTCTCCAGTTTGGACCAGCGCTGCAGCATCAGCTCCAGAGTCTCACTGTGGTAGAGCTGCAGGTCTGGGAGGGGCGAGAGAGAGAGGGAGGAGCCACAGTTTACTGGACAATAAGTGACACTTGAATTGCATTTACAAAGGAATTTTAATTCATTCCAGCATAAACTGTAGATGATATGGATAATATGCCCCTAGTGGTCATCTGCTGACATAAAAACGACGTTAACGCGCACGTCTCCTAACGTAATTTTGATGTTTACAATGATAATGTTAAAAAGTTGATGAAACATTTTAATTTGAAAAAAATCCTTGTATGCGTGAGGCTGATGAACATGTGATCAGTTCAGGAGGTAAATTAACAAAAAAAATAAAAGGTTTATATCTGACCCGATATAAAAAAAACTAGGTGATTTCGGTACAGCATGACTATCAATTTTGATTTCATTGCATTGATCTGGAATTGTCAATGTGATGGATCAAAAAAAGAAAAAAAAGGAGCTTGAAACCTTGCCATCCCTCCGGGGCTGATAGAGGAATTGGCTCACCAGCTGACTTGGGGTCCTCCATCCTCTCACGGATCTGAGAGGTAAGGCTCTGAATAAGGCCATAGACCTGGTCGCAGGTGGCCACGGGATTCTGGACTATCCTCATGGAATTCACCAGAGAGGCACTACAGGTCGGGGCCAGCTGCCACAGAGAGAGGAAAAGGATTTATAATTAGTATTATATATTCATGTGGCTGTGATTGCTTTTTTTATTTTGGTATTCTAAAGTGACAACACTGTCTACCTTTATCTGTGTGTATGTACATCTGTGAAATGTTTGCATATATAAATATTGATGGGTGTGCAGATGAGTATGTATGTATACTCTGTGAAAAAGTCAATGACATTTGATGATTTTGATGACATTATTTGTCTTTTACCGAGTGCATCGCAATGTCAACAAAAGAAATACGTTAGCACCCTGTCGTAGTCCTCGTCGATGAAGTCTCGGTCTTTCTGCAGGATCTCGTGGAGGCGGGCCTTGACGCGGTGCTGGCAGCTGCTCAGCGAATCGCTGTCGTTGTCCAGCAGCCCGTTCATGTTGGCGCTCTTCACCATCTGCACCAGGATGGGCGTCAGCTCGCCCTCCAGCGCCAGCAGACCCTGCTCACACACACACACACACACAGCAGACCAACAATACTCAACTTAATTCAATGGAATGTACTTTGTTTGCGTCCAGCATAAACCACCACACACACACACACCCATCAGTAAAAGCTGGCAAAGCACAGAATGTGCAAAAAAAAAAACATCAGGGATGTGGAGTGAGGTTAAAGAAATAAGGTTTAAATAAATAAATGGTTGAAAACTACGAACCTTTGCGAAAGCGGCGGCCGTCATCTGCACCCTGCCTTCATCGGAGGCGTATATCTTCAGGTCGTGTCTGTAGGTGCTGTGTAAGCGTAGTAACCCACAGCCTGGAAACCCAGCGTAGTCACCTAAAACAACAGTACCAGTGGCTGTTTAATGTTCCACGTCAAATGTATCTGGACACAAGGACATTATGGGAGTGATAAGCGCAATTTCAATGATTCACTTGGATGAATGGATGAAAGAATAGTTACTTTATTTAATGAATAAACACAACTGCGGCGAATATTTACATTAAAACCACTAAGGATTAAAAACACACAGAGCCTGAGGGTTTATTGATCCTCGGTGGCTCTCTCGGATCCGTTTGTAAAACTAGTGTGTGCGTGCCTTCTTTGATCTATATTATGTGAACATGTGCTGTCCAGGATGTAAACCACTGCCTTTGACCAGATTAGCCTTTTAAATTCAAAGTAAAAAAAAAAAAAAAAACGAAAAACGTAAATAAAATGAATCGACTTAACAAACATCTTGTTTTATTACACTGCTTATTCGGTGGCTCTCTCGGATCCGTTTGTAAAACTAGTGTGTGCGTGCCTTCTTTGATCTATATTATGTGAACATGTACTGTCCAGGATGTAAACCACTGCCTTTGACCAGATTAGCCTTCTAAATTCAAAGTAAAAAAAAAAAAAAAACGAAAAACGTAAATAAAATGAATCGACTTAACAAACATCTTGTTTTATTACACTGCTTATGATAAAACAACCTATTTAAAAGTGTATCACGTTTTTGTTAAGTAAGTAAACCATAGTAATGTATGCAGGTCTTCTGCTGTGTATATTACACCTTTTCAAAGTATACTGGTATTTTTAACCTCTGACCTTTCACGGATGAGCAGCTGCTCAGCGTGGTGGAAAATAAGCATTATTAAATGCCCCCCCCCCCCACATTACTCAGCCGTTAGATCTTTCCATGGGGATTTTAGAGAGTGCCAGAGTGGCAGCGAATAACCAGAAGGCTCCATAGGACACACACCTTGGCCTCCGGGGTACATGCAGCGGAAGGCCCTCCCCAGCTCCTCCGCCTGAACTCTGCCTGCAGGAGTCAGCTCTCCTCCCCACTTGAGCACCAGCAGCAGGGACGGGCCCTCTTTACGCGTGTCTGAAAAACAAGGGAGGCGACCGTTAATGGTCACTTCACATTTTTTTGGACAGGCTTTATTTCTTGCACATCCTTCATGTCTGCCTACCTTCTTCCTCACTGGAGGTTTTGGGCTGCCCATGGGGCAGGTAGGTTAGTTGCACTTTTCTGTTGATCCCAGAGAAGTGGCCATACCTTTAGTATAGTATCATAAAATAGATTAAAATCCAGAACAGCTTTTTCTAAAACCACCATCATGAACATGAAAAAAAAAAAAAATCCGCAATTTTCTTTTTTTCTCCTGGCATTTGCAGAGAGGACCCAGAAATCAAAGAGCAGCCGAGGAAAGTTGGCGGTGTAATGGTTTAACCGAGGTGACCCGGTGGGGCGCGTGCTTACATTTCCAGAACGGTCTTCAGCTGCTCCAGTTTGGACTTCTTCTCTTCTATCTCGCAGTCGTTGTGTTGTCCCAGTTCTGCCAACAGCTGCCGAGTGATGTCCAGCACCTCCTGATTTTGTGTTCACAGCGACAGGCCGTCAGAGAGACCTCACACACTCTGAAAATATGAACTTCGCGTCTCCGGCGGCTTGTTACCTGCAGCTGTTTTGGCTTCTTCAGCTTGAGTTTCCCCGTTTTGTATCCTCCATATTTGTCAAACAGGTCAAAGAACCTGGGCGAACATCCAATGAGTCAAAAGGATGCCATCTGTTATAGCAGTAACACAAAAAAGGCAATAACCCGACGACATACATGGGGTTGCGGACTTCCATCTTCATCTTCTGCTTCGGCGTTCTGTCTCCATGTCGGATCACGGCAATCACGCAACGCAGTTCCATCCTGAAGAAGGACGGAAGTTTACGTTGGAGGAGAACTGGGACAAAACCCTCACAAGTGGACTCTAATAATAGCTCAAAATTAACTTCGATTGAAAAATATTGATGTGGTCATTACATTTTGTGAAATCTAATAGGATTATGAACGTCTTAAAAAGGACATTTTTTATATTAGAATTGAATTCATTGAACATAATTCTACATTTAGGTCTTTGGCATGGATTAATTCCTCATTTAGAGAGACAGAGAGAGAGAGAGAGATGACTCACATGGTCCCCGAAGTGGTGGGAACGATGGGGATGTCCTCGGCCTCAGTGGGGATGGACCAGGGAATCTGAAACTGAGGAGCCAGCTCGCGCATCACAATGTTCCTGCAGAGACGTGAAGTGACACAAAGACCTCATCAACTGTTATGAATCAGCAGAATTTGGAAAAAATACCAAAATGAAAATAAATATATAAATAAAGACGGTACCCGAGGATTTTGGCACAGTCGTCATAGTACTTCATGGAGTTCTTCACGAAACTGAAGCCGTTGACGTCACACACATACGAGTGACCGTTGGCTCTGAGCAGGTCGAAGCCGCACACAGTTTGCTGCATTAAAGAAAGGGGAGGAGTATTACATGCAAGTATTAAACCTTAAATAAGTACAACTGGGTCCATCATCAGCGCCGTGTCTTTGCTGACCTTGAATGCCAGGCAGACCTTCCGGGCCACCAGCTTCTCCATGGCGGAGAGCATGACGGGGTAACGGACCTCCTTGCCCTCGCTGTCCCGCTCCACTTTCCCGTCCAGAGCCGGAGACTTCCTGGCCTCGGCGTGAGCGTAGTCCGGTCCCACGGTGTAGACCTGAGATAGCGAGAAGAAAATAAACCAAATACACACAAACAATAATAACATTCAATAAAAGTCTGACTCAGTATTTCAAGCTTTGCTAGTTCTTTTAAACCATATCCTAAATGCTAAAAAAAATATAATTTTATTATTACTATTACAATTTTTTTTTTAAATACAAACTTACAGGTTTATGGTATGGAACTTATAAAAAACAATGTTTTTCTACCTTCACATCAGTGCCGTCTGTGGGCATGAACTCTTCATAGATGTACGAGCCCGTCTTCCTCACGCTGCTCTCTGGAGAGTAAACGCTGCTCCGACTCCCAATCTGCACAAATCACCATAAAAAAAAAAATAAAAAAAATCACAATCTGAGTTAAAGGTGGCAGCTCCGTGTTCCCCCCAAAATTCCCTTTCTCTGGACTTATGTACCATTGAAAAAAGCATTAAGGTGGTGCAGGCTAATCCCATTTAATCCCAACTCTTTCCTTGCAAACAGATTACAGACCAAAAGAGAGAAAATAATTATGATATATATTATTTATATCTATTATTGTGCAGCATTTTTATAATAAATGGGTGTTTTTAGTATTTATGTAACTATACGTATAGACTTTATATTTTTTATTTCATATTTTGAATTTCATTTCTTTAACTGGGGCTGTGTAGGAACCGCATTTCACAGGACCGTCTTTATTTATATATTTATTTTGATTGTGGTATTTTTTTCCAAATTCTGCTGATTCATAACAGTTGATGAGGTTTTTGTGTCCCTTCACGTCTCTGCAGGAACATTGTGACGCGTGAGCTGGCTCCTCAGTTTTAACTGGGGCTGTGTCGGAACCGCATTTCACATTTGCTGTTGTATTGCACACTCAGTTTGTTTGACAATAAAGTTGACGTTGATAGATCTATACATAGATTTTTTTTCAAATGCACACAGGACTAAACAGGGTAAACCTGTTCCGCTCCTGTCAGTTCCTTTGATTAATAGTTTTCATTATTATCATTATTATCATTCTTATCAAACATGTAGTAGGTGCACATTTAGAATGTCAAAAACAGCCCTGGGCATGTATGAAAGTGTCTTCAATTATTGTTCAATCGCTTTCTGGCAAGATTAAAAAGAGATGAACTAATACGTTTTAAAATAAAGTTCTACAATGATCTTTCAGCGAGAGGGAAAAAAATAAAAGGCACCTTTCTGAAGAGGCGCTGGCTGCCTCCTCCGGCAGAGGTGGGGTAGTAGATGTAGACATTGTGGTCCTCAGCGCAGACGGGCTTCTCCACAAAAGGCTTCTGGAATATCTCTCCATTCACCTCCACGTGGTCCTCTCCTTCCACCAGGTTACACTCTGAGACACACACACACAAAAAAGACGTTTTAGTTTGATGCAGTTTCTGCAGATGACATTTGACCCCTGGGTGTGTCTCTCTGCAACTCGGTGAAGCATCTCTGGACTCTCAACTATGTGAAATCAAGTAGACATTTTAACGACAGTCTTTACAGTCAAAGAAGGAGGAAACATAAAACATCTGATAGCTCATCCTTCCCCGGGGCCGTGTGTTTGCGTCACGGCTGTAACAAAAAACAGCATTTAAATACCACACCCATCGACTCACGGCACTTGAGTACACTTGCAGCGGGCCTCACATTCGATGTTAAATATAAACGCACGCTGAAATAAGACCAATGAGAGGTCTTAAATCAAAACCTGAGGATGCTGCACGGACTGTTTGCCTGAGCAACTTTCCTTCTTTTTTTTTTAGATATAATGTAATCAGAAGTGGAGTGAATAAAGATCCAGACTGACCATCAGGTTTATCTGGGTCCCGGTTCAGCACGCAGTAGCGCGGCAGGTCGATCCCTTCCTCCTGCAGGATGCGATACACCTCCCTCCTGCAAACCAAACACTTTATGTGAATATGTTCAATTACAATGGTTGTATTTATCTTTGCATCATGTTTGTTTTCTTTGCATGAGCATAAGCACCACATAAAGGTAACCCTCGCGTGGGATTACCTGTCCTGTATGTAGTACTGCATGTTCAGGTCATTGATGAGCAGAGGGTTTCGGAGTTTGGCGTAGCTCACCGCTTTGTCCAGAGGGAAGCCTGGTTTACATGCAGTGAAAAAAATAGAGGAAAGAATGAAAAAATAAAAGAATACATCAAAAATAAATATGATTAAAAAAAAAACAACGTGCGGAATTCAAAGTAGATTAAAAATGGATTGAAAGATATTATTAAAATAAATGATGTTTTTATATTGGGTTGTTTTTAAAATGGGGTGGATTTTGTCATAATTTTGTTCACATATTGAATTCATAAATGTAACCAGGTTAAAACATATCTGGATACCACATGCATTTTAATACCACGTGGAAATAAAGTTTGTTTAGCGTGTAAACAGAAGAGCACATGATCAACAGGATGATGATTTACACATTTTATTTGCATATTATGCAATATACAACGCAAACAGACACCGGCTCTGTATATAGTATATTAAAGTACTTGTTTATATGAACGTGTACAGCGCGGGTGTTGTTGTTGTGTACCTTTAGAGTGGAAGGAGATGAGGCAGTCGCACAGGGGCCATTTGTCCACGGGCTCGTTGAGGATGGCGTCCTCGGGGAAGATGACCACGGTGATGTACTCGAACCTGCACAGCCTCTCCAGGATCTGGGTCATCGGCTTGGACTTGGACTTCTTCATCATGCAGCAGATCCCCACCACGATCTGTCGCTCCGGGGGCTGAGGAGGAGGAGGAGGAGGAGGAGAGCAACATTTTAATGATGGGTCTGTGGGTGGATGCAAAACAATGGCAGCTTTGTCCCTCGTAGTAGGAAAATAGTTTCCATTGCCCCCCCCCCCAACATCCTTTTTTTTTTTGTTTTATTGACCCCAAGCTAAGACAGTGTGGATACGTGCTTTGAGAAACTTTTTTCCATTTAACTTAATGCTGTCATGTAGACAAAGAAAACCCTGTTTAATCTCATCTTGGTAAGCGGAGGGGAGGAGATCGCAGATTAAGGAATTAACACTGGAGAGCAGCTGGATGTTGCATAGGGTGGAAAACTCAAAAATATCCCCAGAAATGTCAACAAACTATAAGCCACCGAGACTCAGGGTGATTATCTCTGAATCTGCCTTTCATTTACAGTCTGAATATCATTTGTAAATCATCTTTTCCAATGATACCCTATTTTAGATTATGAATATATTTATTTGGAGCCTCCCGAGACTGTTTTGCACCTTTCCTGTGCAGGAGGACGAGGTGTTTTCCAGCAGGTGGTGATAACGCCACATTTATGGATTCATTGGCTGGTCACGATGAAAGTGTTTTGATTATCGAGATCGACGTGTGGAAAAAATGTAAATAAATGGAGTAAAGAGCCCAAAGTCTCCCACCGAGTCAGTGTCCTCGTCGTCCTCGTACAGCTCCATGTCCGTCCTCATGCTGTCCTCCAGGACCTCGCTCTCATCGTCCTCGCAGCCCACGAAGAATCTGGGAGCGCCACGCCGGCTCTCGCCCGGGCTGTCGGGCGATGACATCACAGTCCCCCGCGGCGGCCCTCAGCGTCCCACCGCGCCATCCCACACCAACTCGCCCGATGGGAGGGGCGCGAGGCCTGGGGAGAGGGGGGAGGGGCGGGGCCTCCCTGCCTGGGCCGGACCGCAGAGCTGGACGGGACTAGTACGGCTCAGGAGAGCAGTGATGCTGCTGGTCGGAGCCTCGGCGATGACGTCGTTACTCGAGTTTGGATCTTTCTTCATTCAGCAAATTCACATCTCAAAAGGACTGGCTTTGGCTTCGGCAGCTTGAAGCTCCAATTATCTGACGACAGCCCTCTCCTCCATTCGTATGACAGATATACGATCCTACAAGAAAAAAAAAAAACATGTAAAATCATTTATTAAATATTTGTCATTCAAGTTTTGGTCACAAAATGCTCCTTTTATAGCCATATAAGGTCTACATCCAATGTTTGCTTACATCAGAAACTTGGTATAACTGGAAAATAAATGACATATGCCGGTGACTTTTGGCCATAAAGGAAGAATAAGCATCAAATATGGCTGTAAATATCAATATTTTGTGACCAATTGTCTGCGAAAATATGAAATTCATCCATACAGAACATTTACACAGAAATAGATTAAATGCTTTCTGTTATTCAAGAGTAAATCATCATAATGCCAAATGACAAGAGTCATTTAGGTTCTTTCAACCGCGCAACAACAAAGAAATACTTCAAATCTCAGCCAACACATCATCACCTGAAAAAGGGAGGAGCAGGTGCCGGAGCACTAATTACCACCAGCACTTTATGTTGCACACTTTAACCCCCGACGCTGCAGTCTGGTGCTACACAAGATCACCACGGACCATTAGCCAGCCATGGAGACGGGACAGGCGGCGAACCACAACTACTACTCATTAGCCTCCGGCACGCGGAGAGACACGCACATCTGAACAACAAAACGTCTTGGCCATCAGGCGAAGACTCCAGTCCAGAAGAAGAGAGAAAACAGGAGCAGCCAAGACAGAGTCAACAGGAGAAAACAAAACATAAGTGTCCAAAGCCTCAGGGATCTCCAGCTGAGGGAACACAAATAAGGCTGAAAATAGGGCGGACATGTTGCTTCTTTATTTTAAGTAACCATGACCTAAAAGACACAGTGCTCGGCTCATCATTCAGCCATTCCATGCAAAAATAACGAATAATCGACTTTAACTTTTCCAAAATGAAGTCTCCAGGTTTCTCAAATAGGAACGTTCACTAATTTTTTTATGATGGTAAAATGTATATATTTGCGGTTTTGGATGAAAACAACTGAAGATGTCCATTTGTTTAAAGAGACTAAACAATGAATCAAGAATTAAATCAATATAAACATCAAAGAACATACATTTCCTGAGTAAGTGGCAAACTTGAAGCTTTGATGTTTGACTATTTATTTAAGTTAAGAAAAAAAAAAAGGTCTTTCTCTTAATCCATGTGTCTCTTAAATAAAAACTATTTGGGTTGAGTCAACGTGTATGGCCTGGTATAAAACACTTTAATGTTGGCCCCTGGGTTGATGTATAAATGGTGGATTAGTGATTCAGAGCTTGAGCTGCAGAGTTAAGCTCTTCTGTTACACCTTCTTACTAAATATACAAACAGAGCCGAGGACACTGAGGTCATTTACTCTTTCATGGCATCTATATTTTCTACGTGACTTTGAAGGTTTAGGTTACATACAGTCTCATGCCACATTAAAGCTATTGGGAAGTGGAATGAATCCTCAACCTTTTCTTCCAACTTTTATGGAGGGTAAGAAAACGTATTCCTTTTATACAAAGGACATGTGAACAGTATACAGCACATCATGCATATATTACATAATACATTCACCATTTTACAGCAAAAGGTGATGTTTTCCTTTTTTTTTTAAAGCAGCAATTCAGTTCAATGGAGCATGAGCTCTGTTAAAACTCATTTTACGGATGCCACAGCCTTGTTTACTCATTAATTATAATAGAGGATATAATCATTCAAATAGTTTCCTCGTGACTTTTGAAAAAAACAAAAACATCTATTTAGACTTACAGACAGTGGCTGACACATGATTAAACAAATAGGTAGTTAAAACTGTCCAAATGTAAACGAGTTCTATCACACTGAAAAAAAGATAAATAACTACATAAAAAGCTATACTAAAATACGCATATTTTATATTATATGTTGATGTTGATATTCCAGTGATCATGTTGTTCTAGTGTTTGAGTTAAAAGCTGTCTAATGCAATGTGTAAAATTGACTTATAGCCAAAAACTGGGTACCTACATTTACAATCTACATTCTATATTTACTGTAATCAGATAAACAATTAATTCGATTGAATGACTTGAAAAAAAACAACTAAATAACGTCATTAAAGTGGTTACAGACGTTTGGACCCCACTGTACACACACACGCGCGCGCACGCACGCACGCAGGAGCGTTAACCACCATAACAACCGGGAGGATTTCATCGTCTCTCCATCTTCATACACCATTACATTCAAGAAAAAACAACGTCACCAGCCGCTGAATTTACCACGAGCTGCTGTAAATGGTATCCACGTAAAACACCATTATGCTAACGTTAGCTACAGTTAGCATAGAGGCTGGGTGTCGCAACGACGACGGGGGCCTACATTAAAATCACACACCTACCCCCTGTGCCGTTATGAGGGTTAACGTTTCCCCCTGGAAAATTGTGGATGGTGTCGTCGTTGCCACTGAGAAACAGTTAATGTTGAACTCACAGTTTAAAGTGTGCCTCTCTGCCATTAAAGCGGCTCCTCGGCTCCTGACAGTTTGACTGGGAAACCAACCTTTACTGTCTCTGTGTGACGCACGTGATGACGAACGTCTCAAACAGCCAATGGGTCAGGAGAATACATTTTAAGGAAGGCGTGGCCCACAAAAAAACACACGAGCCAATAAGGAACGACATAATAAACGAGGACCAGAAAATAGGTGAAATAGATGAAAGATGTTAGCGGCCTCTAGCGTCAGCACCGAGTAAGGTCAAGAGGTTCAACAACAAAACAAAAGTTTATTTATGAAATATAAATTATAAAATATACCGTCACTGGGACATCAAAATCCTCTATATGTTACTAGTTTTATTTTAATTATTCACAGCTGTTATATTTCATAATAATCTGTTGATAATCCTACATGTCTTCATAACGTGTAATGTTACAATGCTTATATGCTATAAATGATTGCATTTATTCATGTATTCTAGCTAACATATATTTATAAACAGATCATCTGATTATGTGCATTATTGTACAGCTGTGAAGGATTCTCCCAGACGGCAAAGAGGCTTTTATGATGATATGATAATAAGAAAGTGAATCAAACACCACCAAGGAAATAAACTTACAAAGACATAAGACATGTTTTTTGAAGAGCCACAAAACTATGACAGAGATTTATAATCAGCACCAAATGAGGCAAGATAAGCAAAATGCATAAACGAAATGACATCAGGTAAAAAGAGGTGCAAAAACGCCTAAATCCAAGTATTTTTTTCCGGACATATATGTTCTTTTTCCAAAAGAGAAACGACCTACAGACCTGCTGCTGCGGCTGTTTCTGTGGATTTATTTGGTTTAACACTGATGTCAGCGTGTCTCTGAGCAACCCTGAGCAGACCAGACCCTGTGGGTTGCATACCTGTGTGTAAAACCAGCTGCTGTGAACTTGGCGGGGTCACAGAGGGCCACTATGTTTTCTATGAAAGGAGCATTTTATAAACAGCGGGATGAACAGAGCGCAAACAAGGCTCTTCTATAATCGTAACGAACACGGAGAAGAGAGAGGGCGCACCCGCTTACACAAATAAAGTATGAGTGAAAATAAACCTATGTTTACCTCTCAGCATTTATTTTAGAAAATAATTCCAAAAAAACATCGTTTTTTTTTTAAATCACCTGGAGGGGAGATTGTGGTGTGTGTGCGTAGACGCAGCGTCTTGTCAGACTTTGTGTCTACAGTAAATGATCCCTGTCATCTCCTGCACTTTACCCCCAGCGGCTCTCACAAAGAGCCTCTGTGCGGAGCCGGGCCACTTTCATATGGATTCCATTTGCTAAAGTCAGGGGTGTAACTGTCGCTGCGCCTTACAGCAAAAAAGGTCAGAGCAGGTCAAAGATCCACTTCATGAATGAGCTTCCAGTTCCAGGACCTGGATCTATGTGTGGGCCCCCGCAGGAGCGGAACAATACCTGCAAGTTCTTTCACATGTGAGTCTTAATGCAAGCAGCTAATGATCATTTGGACAAATATGCCACACCTGGGCATGTGTACCTCAGAGTAAAGGTTATATTTAATCAGTGTTTCCCAAATCAGGTTTCAGGACCTCCCGGTTGGCAAGGCGAAGATAATTTTTCAGAAATGAAATGCAAATTAAAAAAGAATCATAAACAGCATGTTTTTTTTTTGCCATCAATGCTAGAAAAGATCAAACAAAGCAAAGGTAATAAGCTCTATTTTATTTGCAAAGTTTTCTTACATTTCACATCATTAGCCTGCACACTGGCATCTGAAAATATGCACAGCTTCTTTTTGGAATTCAAATTTTAGTTTGCTTTACTCTTAAATAATGTGCTATTTCGTACAGTATTCATTTTCACTCTTATTTTTATTCTTATTTTTATTATATCTTATATCTTATTCTTATCTTATCTTATTCTTCATATTGGCGTTCAGAGTGGACAGCATACTACGAATTTCAATGTACGTCTTACGTATAATTGACAATAAATGCTTGAATCTTGAATCTTCTGATATTTTTTCTGTAATTCCTCTCCACATTACTCAGGAATAACTTTTTTTTTCAAATGTATGTGTTATATAAACCTGACAAAGTACTTCTCTTAGTAAAACCTTTTTGCCTCTTCAACAGGCCAAAAGCCCAGAAAGAGAAAATCATAACAGTCACTCAAGAAACTCCATTTATCCCCCGAGTTATTTTAACACTACATGAGAACACGTCCTGTTGTGAGTGTGTACGGTGGCAGAAAGCCACATAAAACATGTAAGACCTCTTTCAGAGGGCGACGGCACGTGTCTGAGAAACGGTTTTCACGGCCCCGGGGCGTCAGGTACACGTTGAAGCTTCGGCCTCTCTCTTTTTTTTTTTATCAGCTGTTTTCCAGCTCTGCTCCCTGAGAGCCACGTCTGTTCTGGGCAAAAGGAAGCAGTGTTTCTGTGTCAGACACAGATTAGGTATTCACACTCATGTTCGAAGAGGGGGGGCGGGGGGCAGAACACGCATGGACTGGCAAACACACACACATGTGCTTAAGCAAATCCTGTCTGATGTGACTTTGAAGTGTCACTTTCAAATTCAGTCAGTGACCGTCAGAATAATAAAACAACTTGAAAAAAAAGCTTGGTCATCAGGTTCATGGATTTAGCACCAACTGCAAATACTTAACTTGAAACACCCTTAACTAAGAATATAAAGTTGATGATTATAATTTGTGGCCAAGTCATTCAATTATTATTTAAGCGGAATTGAGCTGAATTTCTTGTATAAATGTTGCCATAGAATTAAATTGTATTATTATATTAAATAAAGTATATGCTGTTACAGACATTTATAAACAATACTATTGTTTAGCACTTTTTGTATTATAAAAATGATCATTATAATGTCTATAATCATGTTTCCTGTGAACAAAAAACGTGAAACCATCTCCAGATCTATCACTGTTCATCTCGGTGTCCTCTGGGGACCATGAATGGAGCTTCAACATTTTCTGCCAACCCATCCGTTATAGTTTTTAAATGTCCTCATCCTGGAGACGTGTGGCGGAAAACGTCAAGTTTTGTGGGCAGCATGAATCCAACTTCTGATGGCACACAGCGGCCATTCATAGGAGACAAGGCGAGAAGAAAACAAACACTCTCTGTCTCCCACAAAAAAAAAATCTCCTGGGATTTTTTTTCTCTCAGCGGTGGAAAGACTTCCGGACTTCAGGGAAGTGTCTCAAGTTTAAAAAAAAAGATTGCCAAGGGTCCATCAGCTCAGAACTAAAACTCCTGTAGATCCACAACAGGCAGGAAAAGAGAGTCTTTGTTCAGAGGAGAATTTTCTCAATTCTCAGTCGTGATTGCGACACAGGTCGAATAGCAATGAATGAATTGTATTAAATCAATGTTCCAATAAATAGCACAGGTACATCTGAGCAAATCTATATATTTTTTCTTGGACCAGCTGCATTCAAGTGAAAAAAAGGAGAGATGGCAGATTGCTATTTAATCAGCTGATCTCACATTGTTCTAATCCATATTTGTATACAATAAAAACTTGTTATTGTCCTAAAAAATATTGATTAGAATCATTCAGCAAACAAACGTGGTGGTTTATATCTGAACTATTATTTACCAACTTCTGTATTTATTCCTGTGATCTAGCTGATTATAAACTTGAAAATAAAGACTCATGGTTGAGAACACACACAAATCGTTTTTTGGAATGTGTTTATTTAATCAAGACAACGATAAATATACACTTGTCTTTGAAGGTTTATCATGTGGCAACACAATCTCCTCCATCCAGAGAGGCCGAGCTAAAATCACGACGACCTTGACAGTTCTCAGGCAGCTGATGTGTTCAGGAAGTAGCTTTCTTCGTTTTTGGCTTTGAAATGAGCTCATGAATCACAATTGATGTCAACCCAGAATAGACAAAAACACAACCGATGCACAAATAACCTGTTGTGTCCTTATTTTAGTGTCAAACGGCTCTGTGCGCTGAGGTGGAGAAAACATTTTTTCCGCTAGTCATTTCACATCATGTCCAGGATAAATAGTCCGATCTGGGGACGCGCCTTGTCCCAAATCCTTTGGACAAATTTTCCAGAAAATGGAAAAATGACTGCAGAGGAAAAAAAGGAGACAGGTACCAACATGATATGACCACAGAGACACAGAGACAACGGTCAGATTCAAATTCCCACCGAGTTTGACCTGGGAAGAAGGTCCGACCCCAAAGCTGGAGATGGAGTGAAAGAGTGAAACTGTTTCACTCAGAACAGCGCAAACGTTTAAGGTGGTAAATACATTGTTTCAAAAAAATCACTGCACAGTATTAATTGTGATTATACTCCTCTTTAACTCACAATATAAGTTTAGTATAGCAAAAACCTGATTATATTACATACATTAAATGTGTGTGGACACTTTGGACATCAGGAACATCTGAGTCCCTGTTTCAACATGCCCAAAATTATGAAATTGAATCTGAGGTAATGTATAAAAAAAAAAATATATATATATATAAATCACGGGCGTAAATAAAAGTCTGCACACCCCACACCACACACACCTTCCACCTCTCTTCACTCTGTGCAGCTGAGGATGCCAGATACTCCCAGTTTTGTTACCTCCAAAATAAAAGCATGGAGTTTTTCCTTGTAGAAAGGGTTGTGTTAATGAGGTGAAGGACAGTCTGATCTCATACACTAAGATTTAATACAGTGTGCAGGAGCTTTTTTTCCTTCTTGTTCTACTCTCAGTTTCCAAAAAGTCCAATGAAATCCCCATGAGAGCTTTTATTCTGAAATGTGAGCAGCTCTTGACAGAGCAGACCTTTCCTCCTCTCACAGCTGAGCATCCTGCAGCTGATCACTGGACCTCCAGCCTCCAAACTCACCACAGAGCCCAGGTGGACGTGCACAGGTGAGAAGGACCTTCCACAGCAGGTTAGAAATATTGAATTTACTCTTTGTGTTTTTCTTCAACTATATAAATTATATATATTACGTTGTTTATTGTATATCTATAGGCCACTGCCTTACATATATGTTAGAGATTTGTTTTTGTCTAAAAAAAATGTTTTCGCTTAAGATAATGTTGATCTGAATATATCTGGATTTATATTCCATCTGTTTCAGAGAAAAAATTACATAAAAAAATATAAGATAATAGAGATTTAATTAATTGTTTTAATCAACAGGGTTATTATTATTATCGTCTCACCACTAGTTGTATATTCATGTAAAGGGATACAGTATATCAAATCTGATTCTGATAATAGTAAAAAAAAAGTTTCGTAAAACTTTATTATTTACTTATTTACTTAATGAAAACAATGTGTGAATATCATTTTCCATAAATGTTCCATGATGTGTATAAAACTATTAAGAACTACTATTGGTCCATTTTAAAGTTATTAAACCTATAAAGGAGCCTCTCTAAGATAATCACAGGAACTTTAAATGGCTTCTTTAAGTCAGGAAGCTGGGTTTGACATCTCTTGCAGAATACTTCAGATTATATTTCATATTTGCTGAATTCCCTGGGCGGAGAGGTTTGAAATGTAGAAGTACAGGTGAGGACCTCCACCCACCTCTGGTCTGAGCCTGAATGCGAGCAGTGTTGGGACTGGAACATACGCCCTGCTGTTTACACTGCTCCCCGGTGTCGTCAGAGCTTCAGGGGGAACAGATCAGGTCTTATGGACCTCACCACAGCCACTGAATGAGCGCAGTGTCAATCTGAAGCACACACACACACACACACACACAGCACTCAGCTGCTAAATCACTGCAGCTCACTCCCTCCACATGGTTCAAACCCTTTTTTTTAATGTCTCCTTTCTGACTCATTTCATCCAGGAAGTAGTTTTCTGAAAGGCTCCACAGTCAGATGAAGAGGCTGGAAACTTACAATGTGTTTCAATTCTCCTAAATGTCAAGTCATGGTTCATTTTTGCGGAAAACTGGAATCATCTTGAGAAATGTGTAAATGTAAACTTTTGTTTGCGTCACTGTTTGTGAGCTTGGACATGGAAGGTATTCTCTGGTTCATATTAATTGGTTTCAGCCTTATTTTTTCCAAAAACACTATAATTCAATTTATCATGTTGTTGAAAGGAAGTATTATTATTTTATTTTTTTTCATTTGCTTTTGCTTGTTTTTTCTTTTGTTGATTTTCAGGAAAAAATGATGCGGTGGATTCTGCTGCTGTCTGTGTCTCTGAGAGTCATCTCAGCAACATTTGACTACATCTATGACGAACACTCCTTCATGGGTGAGATCTTAGATGATTAAACTTAGATTTATTTATTCCTGAGTTTTACAACATGTGAGTAATTTTTTGTGATTTATCTTCCTGTGTGTATATTTGTTTTAGACCCGGAGGATGTGCTGAGTGTGAGTATTCCTCTGGAGGGGTCTCAGCGCCCGGCACTGGGATCAACCCTCGTACTGCCGTGTTACTTTCAGGTGTGTAAACTCAAGAGTACAACAAAGTAATAAAAAAAATGAATATATACCTTTTACAACTGCACACATATTTACATACAACATATTCAATATTATTGTCATTGACAGTGAACCTAATAAGTGTGTGACCGTAATTAACAAACTCACTTTTCATTGTTTTTCTTTTAAATTATATTTTCTACACGGTTTCATTTTCGGTGGCGACTAAAAACAGAGCTAAAGAGGCCGTGCATGAATAATGGAATTCATTTCATTTTTATTTTACTATCCACAAATTTCTGTCCTGAAAGACGCTCATGTTTTTCTATTCTTCTACACTTTTTGCCTCAGAAACGTAATGAATGAGGAAAGTGTGAAAGGTCAGCTTGTGTTTTCATCAGATTAGAATGTTTTTTGTAATTGTGCAAATCTGCATATGAAAAATTTAATCAGAATGTGTCCCACGCAGGACCACACCGTCCCGGACCCGGGAGCTCCCACCATCGGGCCCCTCGCTCACCGCATCAAGTGGAGCCTGGTCACCAAGGAGAAGGTCACCACCATCCTAGTGGCCTTGGAGGGCCGGGTGCGGATCACAGAGAGCTACCTGGACAGGGTTCAGCTGGTGGGCTACCCCGGGACCCCCACCGACGCCAGCATCAAGATATCCGAGCTGCGGTCCGGCGACACCGGAGCATACCGCTGCGAGGTTCAGCACGGCATCGAGGACAACCACGACTTTGTGCATGTGCAGGTCCAAGGTGGGTCAGCTGACTGAGGTCAAAACAACAGGATTCATTTCCAGGGAAGATATGAATCATTTAATTTGGTATATTCTACATTGTGTGGCTCTTTTGAATTATTATTATTATTATTATTATTTTTTATTATTATTATTATTATTATTATTATTATTATTATTATTATTATTATTATTATTATTATTATTATTATTATTATTATTATTAATTTTGAAGATCTCCACCTTCAAACTAAAGGACTTGTTTGTGTCCATTTCAGGTCTTGTGTTCCACTACCGGGCCATCATGGGACGCTACACGCTGACCTTTGAGAAGGCGAAGGCGGCGTGTTCTCAGAACAGCGCCGTCATGGCTTCACCTGAACAGCTTCAGGCGGCTTATGATGGCGGCTTCCACCAGTGTGACGCAGGATGGCTCTCTGACCAGACTGTCAGGTCCGTCATCAAACCTCTACTACAGCAAATACCTAAAGTCCAAAAAGCATTCGTTTATTATTCTTCATAATTCCAAAGCTCTACATCAGGGGTCTTCAACAGTGGGTTCCGTTAACCCCTAGGAGGTCCGCAGAGCACAGGGGGTCACAAAAATGTTATGTTTATCAGACAATTGTAATATAAAAAAAAACAAACACAAAAACATGTATATGCTATATTTAAACATGGCACTAGGCCCAGTTTAATATTAAACACAGTTTTATAAATATATTAGGGGGTCCCCACTCCACTCTATCTATCTGGGAATCCTTGACCTGAAAAATGTCGGAGACCCCTGCTTTTCATCAACATATTGCATACCTGAGGTTCCCACCCCTTTTTTTTATTTATTAAACCAAGGTACCCGATACACGACGTTCGTGTGAACTGCTACGGAGACAAAGAAGAACTTCCTGGTGTCCGAACCTATGGAGTGAGAGACCTCAACGAGACCTACGATGTCTACTGCTTTGCAGAGAAGATGACGGGTACACTGCACAGCGTTTTATTAAAAAAAAATATAAAGATGAATTCCTTAAATCTCACAAACTTCTCTTTTCTCCCATGCAGGCCGAGTATTCTACGCCTCCTCTGCAGAGAAGTTCAGTTTCTCGGAGGCCGAGGCGAAGTGTTCTAGCCAAGGAGCTCGCTTGGCCACCACGGGTCAGCTGCACATGGCCTGGCAGGGCGGGATGGATGTCTGCAACGCCGGCTGGCTGCGGGACAGGAGCGTCCGCTACCCCATCAACGTCCGCCGGCCGCAGTGTGGAGGAGGTCTGCTGGGAGTCAGGACCGTCTACCTTCACACCAACCAGACGGGGTATCCACTCCCTGAGTCCCGCTACGACTGTTTCTGCTACACAGGTGAGTGGTCAATTTGTACGTTTTAGTTTCTGTCTTAATAACCGTAATAACCTTTATCTCCCTCGTCCATCAGAGTCTCTTGATGAGGAAGGTTCAGGATTCACAGAAGAGGGCAGTGGCATGCTGGGTATTACCACAGTAACACGGAGTCCGGAGGTGTTCTTCAGGCCGACAACCACGGAGAGCGAGGCGGTGGGAGAACTGGAGACTCAACGACCTACCACAGCTGTGGTGGTGGACTTCACCTACACAGAGAACCCGACGGAGCTGCCGCTGCCTGTGCCTGTACCCGGTGCCACGGAGGTCATCACGGACCTGATCCAGTCCGTCACGGCCCGGCCAGTGGTGGCCGTGGCTCCCAGCAAAGGCTTTGTGATGCCTCCTACTGGTCAGAAACTGAACTGCTGACACATCACATCACAAAAGTCCAGTTTCTATTTTAAAAAAAGGGTTTCACCACATGAACATCCGTCTGGTTTTCCTTTCCTCAGGTGTGGTCTTCCATTACCGTTCCGGCTCCGGACGCTACGCATTCACCTTCGTGGAGGCTCAGTTGGCCTGTCAGAGTGTGGGAGCGTCCATCGCCACGTCCCAGCAGCTACAGGCCGCGTATCAATCTGGATACCACCAGTGTGACGCAGGCTGGTTACTGGACCAGACCGTCAGGTGAAACTCAGTTTCTAACCTCAGGTTAGAACACTCAAGTCCTAATCAGGATTTAAATGCTCATCATGTTTTTCAGGTATCCCATCGTTTTCCCTCGAGAAAAGTGCGCCGGAGACCTCGGTGATCGATCCGGAGTGCGGTCTTATGGTTTGAGACCAGGAGATGAGAGATATGATGTTTACTGTTACATTGATGGACTCAAAGGTACGTAAGACTAAACTTAGCACATTTTCTGTCACACAACACCAGGTTTATCATCACTACCCAAAGTGTCATAAGTTTTCCTTTTCTGTTCATGATTGGCTCCTCTAGGTGAAGTTTTCCACGTTGGATCCGCTGAAGGTTTCACCTACGAAGAGGCGTCGTCCGCCTGTCGAGAGCAAAACGCCATGTTGGCCTCCGCCGGAGAACTGTACGCCGCCTGGAGAACAGGTTTCGATAAGTGTCGTGCTGGTTGGCTCGGGGATCAAAGTGTCCGTTATCCCATCAACAACCCTCGTCCCGAGTGTGGATCAGGGAAAACTGGAGTCCACACTGTGTACGGTCATCCCAACCAAACACAGTTCCCTGAACCTCACGCCAGATTTGATGCGTACTGTTTTAGAGGTAAACTCTCAACTTGTTCTTTAACGTGATTCACCAACGTAATTTATTCACACATTTTTATTTTATTGTTTGATTCCTGCAGCGGACTTGCTTCTTATTGCAAATGAAACTGGACTGAACATCACCGATATTCAGGAGGCCCTAATAAACCTGACCTCCATTACTGATTTATTGCGGCCAGGTAAGATCTGATCAAATCCAGAACTAAATCCTTGTTTATGACTCCAAATGTCCCTTTTATGTCCCATGTTCTTCACACTCTTTCTATTGTCTCTCTTTTACAGTCGTGCCCCTTATCACCCTTCCCATCCCCGTGGAGACATCAGGATCTGGTTCTGGCTCAGCAGACTTTGGTTCAGGATCTGCTGTTGATGGGGCCTCTGGAGACCTCTCTGGTTCTGGATACCCCTCTGGTTCTGGAGACCTGTCTGGCTCTGGAGACCTTTCTGGTTCAGGGGACCTTTCTGGTTCAGGAAACCTCTCTAGTTCTGGAGACCTTTCTGGCTCTGGAGACGTCTCTGGTACTGGAGACCTTTCTGGTTCAGGAGACGTCTCTGGTTCTGGAGAGCTGGTTGTTTCTGGAGATCAGCTGGGTTCAGGAGACCATGGTACCTCTGGAGACAGATCTGGTTCTGGAGACCTGTCTGGTTCTGGAGACCTGTCTGGTAGTGCGAGTGCTGAGCTGCCCAGTGGAGAATCTAGTTCTAGTGGTACAGATGCTTCTGGATCGGGTCTTAGTGGAGAAGAATCTGGAATCGCTGTTATCTTTTCAGGCTTTGAGGCGGTAGCCTCTGGAGAGGGCTCCGCTTCAGGAGGACTCGAAGAGGCTGGAGAGGGGAGCACAGGAATTCTTATCTTCCCTTTTTCTGAAGTGGTCTCTGGAGAGCTCAGAGGTAGTGGGGACCTGTCTGGATCTGGATCTGGATCTGGATTCGAATCAGGAGAGAGTGGCTCCTCTGGTGAAAGTGGGATGCCTTCTGGTTTCATAACTACTCAGGAGTTTTCTGGGTTCAGCGGTTTCCCATCAGGATTCTCCTCAGGAAGTGGTAGTGGACACTCAGGAGAGCTTTCAGGAAGTGGAGGCGCTCAAATCTTACTGATAGATGAAGAACTGGTTGATACTTCCATTACCAACAAGGAGTTTGAGCTTGGTGGAGATCTGCTGCTGTTCAGTGGCTCAGGACAAACCTCAGGATCTGGGATCCTCAGTGGCGAGCACAGTGGCTCCGCCTCAGGAGGTGACTCTGGGTTCTTCTCGGGCGTGACCTTTGTGGGCTCAGGCTTCACTGATCTCACAGTAACATCATCTGGAGAGCAGGAGGCCTCTGGGTTTTTACTTTACAGTTCTGGACAGGGAAGTGGTGAACATGGGTCCGGATTTGAAAGCTCAGGTTTTCTCTCTGGGTCTGGATCAGGAATGTCTGGATCGGAGATTTCTGGATCGGGAATATCTGATTCAGGAATGTCAGGATCTGGAATGTCTGGATCAGGAATGGGAATATCTGGATCAGCAATGTCTGGATTTGAGTCTTCTACAAGTGGAGAAGAAGGCAGCGTTACATTCCTGAGTGGAGATTTCATGAAAGAAGTCGACACTGCCTTGCCTATGGAGCTGGGACAAGGTTCAGTGGAGTTTAGTGCAGAGGGAAGCAGCGGCGGTGCTTCCCCTGGAGGTTCCTCTGGAGCTTCCTCTGGAGCTATCTCTGGAGCTACCTCTGGAGCTACCTCTGGTGGTTCCTCTGGAGACGTGGTGCTGTCTCCATGGACTCCCACACAGAGCACAGAAAAACCGGAGGAGGTTTTAACTGATTCTGACGGATTGCGGCCTCCAGATGATGTCTCAGTGACCTTCAGCCCTGCGCTCGCCCCTGCAGGACTGGCGGCTCCTCCCACCGCGGCGACACTGGCCCCCGTGCAGACGCCGGGCATTGTGGGAAAAACAGACGCAGTTGAAGGTAGGACGACCTGTTCTTTAATCTTTGACTCTATAGGTTCTGTCGATGGTTTTAAATGTGACCGTATCAGTCAATTTGCCAACTGGTATTCTGTATAGTTAAGGGATGGAGTGTTTTTTATTGCTAGTAAAACGCTTGTCATTTTATATTAAAACAAATATGAAATATAGATCAACATCTGATTGACTTGTCCCTCCAGTGGTTTGGCACTTTTAAAATAAATGCATTTTTATGAAAGAGTTTGCAGATGACACACTGTTGTTTGATGATTCTACCTGTTGGTCAGGTGACTCCAGTCCGTGTGATCCGAATCCGTGTGGCTCCGCTTCCTGTTCAGTGGAGCGGGGAGTGGCTCTTTGTCACGGTGAGGCTCTAGACCTTTTTTTTTTTTTCACTCCTCTCATCCCTCTATTCAGTGACGCGTGAGGATGATTTGTTTTAACAAACTTTCCTTTGTGCGTCTTTGTTGTTGAACATTTTGCACGTTTCCTCTTGTCTGTTTATCAGCTCGTCTCCAGAAGATTTCAGATGAATAACTGATTGTGTTTATGATCCACTCTGACTGACACTCTTTTTTTTACCCTCTCTCTCTCTGCTGTTCTGTCCTGACGTGTTTTTTTTTGTGTGTTCTGTTTTGTGTTGCTGTGATTTCTGCATTGTGTCTCTGTCTCGGGTCGGCTGTGTTTGTGTGGCAGATGTCAACGTTTTTGTCTCAGCTCTGCTGTGAGTTTGCACAGCCTGTCTGTGCGCCATGGGTCTTGAGTCTTTGTGTTGTTTTTTTGGTACGTTGCCGCCGCTCTGCTGTCTGCACGATGGTATAACCTTTGGAATCTCTGGCATGATTTAGCTGCTCGTAATCCAGCTGGGATTAAAAGACTGAAGTTCTGCTGCAACCAGTCACAGATTCAAATGTGGACTTAATGCAGATTTTGCAATTAGTTACTTGTCCTGGCAAAGAAGATTCATATGTAAATCATGATATATCGCGATATATCATGTGATCTAATAACATCACATGATCTGATTTATGAAAATCCAGATTGTTCATTAAGTCTAATCTGGATCTGAAGTTGCAGCAGATTCAGTGTTTCTCACTAACCTGAGGAGTTCAACTATCATGGTTCCACCTCCTCCCTCCTCCATCCTCCTCTACTCCCATCCCCTCCTCCTCCCATTCTCCCGTCCACCCATCCTCCCAGCTTCTCCTCCTCCCATCCTTCTCCTCTCCTCCCATTCTCCATCCTCCCCTCCTCCTCCCATCCTCCCATCTTCTCCTCCTCCCATCCTTCTCCTCCTCCCATCTCCTCCCCCATCCTCTATCCTTCCATCCTCCTCCTCCCATCCTCCCATCCTCCCATCTTCTCCTCCTCCTCCCATCCTCCCCCCTCCCCCCCCTCCTCCCTCCCCCCCCCCCCCCCCCCCCCCCCCCCTCCCCCCCCCCCCCCC
>JAFBJU010000625.1:941015-976015 GCA_016785305.1 Colistium nudipinnis
CCCCCCCCCTCCTCCCCCCCCCCCCCCCCCCTCCTCCCCTCCCCCCCTCCTCCTCCCATCCTCCATCCTCCCATCTTCTCCTCCTCCCATCTCCTCCCCCATCCTCCTCCCCTCCTCCTCCCACCTTCTCCTCCTCCTCCTCCCATCCTCCCCACGCTGAATCAGTAGTGTGCCCCGCCCCCTTTTTTGCAGAGGTAGATGTGTGCCACTCCAACCCGTGCGCCAATGGAGCCACCTGTGTGGAGAGCGCAGACTCTTTCAAATGCTTATGCCTGCCCAGCTACGGAGGGGAACGCTGTGAGATCGGTAGGAGATGATCAGCTTCAGCTAATCAATACTAACACAACGGCCTCTCAAAAACAACCGCACCGAGAGACAGAGAAAGAGAGAGAGAGAGAGATCATCCATCTATTAATCGTGTTAACAGGACCAACACATCCACTGCATTCCTAGAAATGGACCTGGATAAATATATCAAAAAAAACATATTAGATCGGCTGCCATTCCCACACAATTTTGAATGACACAGCATTTATCGGCATAAACCGCATCTTTGGCTAGAAAGTAGGTGACCCTTGGACGCTTGATAATCTAAAGTGAAAGGTCCCGTCACCTCTTTGATGACAGACTCTGGACACATGAAGCCAGGAACCCTGCGTGTGTGTGTGTGGTAAGTGCAAAAGATGCGTGGGTGGCCATTTTGAAATCAAATCAACAAAGTGAAGCAGGAGACAGAGAGAGAATGAATGAAAAATCTGGGTATATTCATCATTCCATTCCTGTCATTTTTCCATCCTGTGTCGGGACGTTTGGGAAAAAAAAAAAAACACATTTTGCGAACCAAAACGAGAGGCTTCCAGTTCTTCTCCAACCCTTTGGGTAGGTTGTGGATGAGGAGCATGCGTAGGTGAAGGTGCAGTTTCTGATGATGCCCCCCCCCCACCTCCTCCTCCTCCTGCAGATGAGCAGCAGTGTGAGGAGGGCTGGGTGAAGTTCCAGGGGAACTGTTACCTTCACTTCGCGGACAGAGAGACGTGGCTGGACGCCGAGCATCGCTGCCGGGACCTGAGCGCGCACCTGGTCAGCATCATCACCCCGGAGGAGCAGCGCTTTGTCAACTGTGAGTGAAACCATGGGGGGGTGGGCAGTGGTGCATGATGGGAAAAAAAACAACAACTCAACAGTTGGATCTTCTGCCTCAGCGAACGCCCAGGACTATCAGTGGATCGGACTGAACGACAAGACGGTGGAGATGGATTTCCGCTGGACGGACGGGACTCCGCTGGTGAGAGGGAACAGGATGGACTACTCGTCCAAGTGGATCACGTTCTCCGGTTTTCATTGTGTTGATAGTTTCACGTCTAACTTTGGAGATGATAAAGCAAAGGATTTCGGTGACGAGAGGTTGGCTTCTCTCTCCTGCAGCAATTTGAGAACTGGAGGCCGAACCAGCCGGATAATTACTTCCACTCCGGAGAGGACTGCGTGGTGATGATCTGGCACGAGAGCGGACAGTGGAACGACGTGCCCTGCGACTACCACCTGCCCTTCACCTGCAAGAAAGGCCCAGGTACCACCTGCTGCAACCTGAACTCTTCTGAAAGAGTGGATTCCATATTAGCATCATTGCGATCGCTCAGAGGCCTTTTTGTTTCCCTCTGGTTTGGTCTCCACCAACGTTTTTCAGGCCAAGGACCCCCAAACTGAAGGAGGGATGGCGCAGGGACCCCCGACAATGGATTTTATATTTTATGAAAATTGTGTGTTATATTTACCTGGCCACTGCTACAACAACAGCGGAATTAGGACATTGCAATTTGTGAAAAAAAACTGGGTTGGAAAAAAAAGGTCAACTTAAGAAATTGTCTAATCCACAAAAAAATTGCGCACCCCATTCCGAAGACCTCTGCCCGAGAGAAATATCATAAACCTTTCAAGTGTTTGATGAGGAAGTGATGATGTCATTAATATTTCAAACATGTAAATAAAAAAACATAAGCATTACATATTTAACACATGTTTATAACGTTTGAGTGTCTCCTCGTGTGTGTCCTCAGTGTCCTGCGGCGTCCCGCCTCAGGTGGAGAACGCTCACACGTTCGGCACCAGGAAGGAGGAGTATCCCGTCAACGCCATCGTCCGTTATCAATGCAACGCCGGGTTCACACAGCGCCACCTGCCTGTGGTCCGCTGCAGAGCCGACGGACAGTGGGAGGAGCCTCAGGTGGAATGTACTGACGGTGAGTGACCCTCTCCGAGAAACAAATCTCCGAGAGGACACGAGTCCACAACTTTGTCTTTTTTTTCCTCAGTGAAAGCCAGAAGAAGAATACAGCCGAGGGTCAGCAGGAGCGGAGAGCAGCACTGAGGAGGAAGAAAAAAAGAATGAAATCCTATTTTAAAAGAACATTGACAGCATCAGAAAGTCAACTTTCCATTTGAGTGAAGATGATTTGATCCACATGAAGATCTACATCACGGTAATGTGATTTTTTTAAATTGGTCTGTTCTATCCCCTGATAATATATTCTAACCAGATTCCCCAATTTTATTATTATTATTATTTTTTGGTTTATTTTCATGGAGTGTATTGTAATATAATTTTGAGTGCTGAATTTATTGGTGAGAAACGTTGTTGCTGTATGAGCTTTACATGCATAGTTGCAGTCTGCTGTAATGTTGTCTAACAAATGAAAATGGAAATGATCCATCCAGCCATCCAGGAGCCAGTACCATATTTATAACCCAAGTTTATTTATTTAGCATATATTTAATTTCTATTTTATTTCAACTTGGGTCTGTTTGGATTTGGATTCAATGAAAGTGAATGTTAAAACTCCAAAAACCATAAGGCACAAAGGCTCATTTGCATATGAAATAAATGTAACATTTCAAACCAATCAGCCAAAACACAAGCTAGTCACCGTTTTTTGTTTTGAACGTATTTTTTTCCAAAGCCAGAACAACATTATTAATAAAATATATATTTTCATTAGGACATTAAAGCTACTCAGTGCTTCACAATTAGAGATAAAACAACAGATACGGGACAATTCTTGTTTTTTGTTTATAATGGAGAATTAAATATTTAGAAGATAATGCTATGATGCAAAGTGGCTGTAGATAATATAATATGGACAGCCATGAAACTGGTAAAAAAAAAAAACATCTCCTCTAACTTTTCCTCTAATCATAAAGAAAATTCTTATAAACTATATGTCCAACTTGTATTTTTAGAAATAAATATCCCTCAAACTATAAGCAGTTATATCATGTGTTGATACATTTTCAGACTTTGGACCTTTTATTTATTGAGTGCACACAGTGACACTGAGTCTCTCTGCTGGACGGAGCCAGTTATTGTGACACAAGTGAGACTCGGTTCTGTTGTATGACACAACAACACATTTGCAATATTTGATTTTGACTTAATCTGCTGACGAAGCCACAGTTTGTGCAGACCAAGCCAGAGTGTTGTGTGTTTCCTGTGTGTTGAGTCACTGTGCAGTGCATAGTGTTTGTGTGGAGCAATGCAGAGAAAAAATCTCTCGCTCTCTCATTTCTGTAACCTCAGAGAAACAGTGTGTATTATATTTCCTCTGTGACTTTGTGCATTGGGTTGTGTGTCGTTGTTGCCGTGTGTGTGGGGGCTGTGCCTCCTCCAAACACACAATCACCCGCTGAATAGTAATCCAAAGATTTCAGTTTCCGATCGGTCGCCCCCCCTGTCATTCACATTAAAGGACGAGGCTGCTGATATTCTGTATTTCTCTTGTTAATCTCATGAAAAGACTAAAACCGAGTATTGTGCGTGTGTGTTGTATAATATAACACATTTATCAGCCACACAGGGTGACATGTTCATCAACACCAAGAACACACACAAGGAGTTGTTTATTTTGCCAGATACTGCAATAAATCTGCCTGTTTCCAACATGTAATAAAGAAAACAACAGCAAACAGCTGTTAATGACTTTATATACAATTGTGACACATTTCATGCTGAAAAAAACTCATTTTTTTTTTTTTCGTGTGATTTCTTCAGTACCAGTCTTATCCTTTGAATGGACAAACATCATGAAATCATATAAGTAAAGTGGCATAGTGTGTGTCAGTGGGCTGATACAAACGAGAAACTGACAGTTCACAGATCGTAAATAAACATATATTTGCCTCATCTTTGCATCGCATTGTCTTTTGATTTTATGTTACAGAATGAAACCACATGTACCTCACGTTTCAATCAATCCATCAATCAGTGTCAAATAAGAAAAACGTTGGCTCGTATACCTTCTGTACCAAACTCAGGTTTCTCTCATCTCTGTTTGCTCTGCACGCTTATTTCCACTTTACACATTTCGAAACCTACATAAAGAACAAACTGCTCAGATCATTCAGAGATTCCATCACTGCAGGGAGGGTCAGCGCAGACATGTTTCCAGGTACAGACCACAGACACGTCTTTCAACTTCAGTCTAACTGAATTCAGTGTTTCTGTGGCTCCAGCTGAGGTAAACACACACGGCACTGACTCATAGGAATAATAACATTACGGTTAAATTGTATTTGCCCAGTAGGGCGGGTTCATCATGGCGTCAGCGCTTGCTGGTGGATGAATAGAGTCTTTTTTTAAAGGTCATTTGTATCCCACCTATAAAAAATACATACGCACACACAAACACACACATTATATATATATATACAGTATATATATATATAGTCACAGATTTTTTTGTAGAATGTTGCCCTTCATTAAAATGTATATAATATGTGATGTTATTTCTATGATAACTTCAGATAATAAAATAATAATGTTTTAATTATTAAAATTAAGAAAGATCCATGTCTATTTTGTGGGTATTTCACTTTAATACGAATAAATAAATAATTTGGTCCGTGATCCAAAACGGAACCAAAGACACAGCCGTATTACCAGTCGGACCGTAGACGAGCAGGACTTCCGGTGGTAAGTTTTCTCGCGGGCTAACGAAGCCTTTCACAGAGTTTAATGCGGATAAATGTACCTTTAGTGAAAAATAAAGACTCTATCAGAGGCATCGATCACGTCCCGAGTATGTCAACCTCCCCTTAAATATCGATTAACGAGTCGCGTCCTTATCGACTTTTAGCATCTAAGCTAATCGATGCTAACGCGCTGCAAAGATGCTGCTTTAAAAAACACAGATCACGATGATACAACTATTGTGATTAATCAATAAGAGGAGACACGTGCACAGATCGATACACGTTCATGTTCCTCACATTGACTAAATGAAACGATGTTAACACACTAACTAACTGAGTGCTGTTGGTCAAAAATGCCTTTTCCCTGCGTTAGGTAGTCCATAAAGTTTATTATAGATGATCAATTGATCGATTTTGTTATCCAGTCAGATGTGGAACAAGGACCAGAGAACTTTTGAGTTTGAATTGTATTTTATTCTCGAGGATATAACTTTGATATGGTGCAATTCTGTAAAATAAAACAGATGAATATTAGTGTGCATATTTTAAAAATGTAATTTAAATATATTAAATATTCATCTGAGGGGTTTGCTTGATTCATTTCTCAACATTATTTCATACAGTTTAAGGCTGTTTTAAACATTCTGATGAAGGTGAAATGAGTTTGTCTGGTTTTAAAAAGGATTTATTAGAAACACCTGTAACTGATCAATCAGACGAGCATGAGGCAGCGACACCGATAGTAAAACACTGCAGTTCCAGGTCAGGACCTTTTATAAATCTTAACATCTTACATCAGGGTGGAAACACTTTCATTTAACAAATATAAAATACAATTGTGTGCATTTGATACATTGTGATTTAATAATGAACAATTTACAAATAGAATTATTACATTATAAAAAAAGTGCTTTGAACAGAATTACGTAGCACACTCTAGAAAATGAAAAATGAAATAAAGCACATTTTCTGACAGTGTAGATATAAATGACAATGGGGAACAAAAAGATTGTTGGGAGTCTTCAGGTAGTTTGTGGGACTTTTAAAATATTTTTTTCCCCCTGAAGGTTGATGGCAGGTCCGGCACCTCCCGTCCTGCCGTCTCCGGCCTCGTTTCTCTCCGTGTCGCTGCCCCAGGGCTTCGCCGTGGGACCGTCCCAGCACCACCAGGGCCGTCTGGGGCTGTGGTGGGTCGGCCGCCCCTCTGCGGCCGGGACCCTGCTGGGGACGGAAGGGGACACAGAGTGGACATGGCGGTCAGAGGGTGAGAGCCCCGCGAGAGAGAAGGTAAACTCAGTGTGAATTATTAAAATGGAAAAACAGTTCATGCAGATTTATAACATACACATCCATTTATGTTTATTTCAAAAATCCTATGTACATACTTGTTACTTCATATTTTATTTTCTCTTTTGTATTTTTATTAGAATTATTTTTTTTTTTATCTTTGAATATATATATATATATATAAGTAAATAAATAAGAATGTATGTGTGTATTCATTTATTTTCAAATAGATATATGTATGGGTATATCAGTAGTCAAATTGAGGCTGTAGCAGAAGAAGGTATTATTTGCCTGGTCCTGAATCACAGCCGCACCTGAGGAAAACAAGCTCTTGAGTTCTTTTAATAGAACCTAAATTCAGATTCCAGCAGCAGTAGAATCTGTCTCTTTAACACGTATCTCCATTCATGCTCTTGATAGAAATCTCGCCGATTTTAACAGTCCGTCTCTGCAGACAAAAGTGGAAACGTGTCATTGCAGGGTTGGCCTTGGCCCCCCTTTTGTTTGAAACCATCTCGTCTCCCTGCAGAAAGAACCCCACGCATAAATAGCCTATAGGGAGCCTCTCTGCGTAATTATCTTCAGACCTGTGGGCAGATGGAGAAGCGGTTTCTTGTTATCTCCACCGAAGGAGAAACAAGAGGAGAGAGAATCAGTGATTTTAACGCTGATCATTTACACTTTAATCCATACATTGTGAGTCAGACATCGACGGCAATGTTATTTCCAAAAGTGTAACCTGTGTTCTTTTGTGGAAAACAAATGAAGCAGATGGATAATGAACATCCGATTATTGAAGACGTGCTAAAATAAATGTTGTTGTCGTTTTTCGTTAGGTCCTGGTTGAGATCGCCGTAAATAAAGAGGCTGTTCTGCAAAAATCTGCCTGGATCAAGTAAGATGACACTAAGCCTCACGCCAGAAATGATCCTCACTGTGTTCTTCCTCTTTATAACGACGTGTCTGAGTCTATTTGCTCATAAGAAAGCAGATAAATACGGTATGAGGCTTTGTTTCACAGAGAGAGGCAAGAAAATGGAATTATTTTAATTGTTTTGCTCCTTTGAATTCAGCGTAACACCTTGAGCTGATTTTGTGTGTGTGTGTGTTTGTGTCTTCTTTGCAGCTTTGCCCGCCAGGCGCTCGGCAGATCTCGGCAGAACGTGGCGCTGGAGTGTGTGTGCGGAGAGGAGTGTGTGGGTCAGTGTTTGGATGCGCGTCTGCGTGCGTGTGAGGAGGTCCGGCCGGGAACGGAGCTGCTGCTGCTGTGTGATGACCAAAAATGTCGCACAACAAGCGAAACAAGCGAGACGCACTCGGAACACCCGGGTAACAACAGCAAATGACACACAAGTGTGTTGGATTTATTTTCAGCCATATGCGAGGGATTCGAACTGCAGCACTGGAGCTCAAGGAAAGGAAAGGGCACATGCGTTTAAAAGTTGTTATATTGAGGAAGAGAAAACATTTCTTTCCATTATTATCTTTGACCATTTCTGGCACAAACTACATTCAATTAAAGTCAAATGATAATGCCAAACAGGAAAATTAAGTAATAAAAGCGTGCACACGATACAGAGATCCTCTCCAGCTCTGTTAATCCTTTATTATTATTATTATTATTATTATTTTCTGGTTGAAGGAGCATTTCGCAGCAGTGATTGATGGCGCATTCAAAACCTGAAAATGTCCAGCTGCTACAGACTGAAGCTCAACTGGGGGAATGTTTATTTAAATAGATTGAGAGCATCAATCACGACAGCAGCACCCCCCCCCCCCCACACACACACAATTATAATTACTCAATGAGAAATAACCCGACAAGCATCTGATCCCTTGCAGGGAAGTCACGCTGTCGTGGAAGCAAATATGAATTCGATTGTGATAAAAAGAAATAAGGCGTATAATAAAGATGAGTTCACATTTGGAAGCAAGAAAAAATAAAGAAAGTAGGAATGGAACATGCGTTAACTTTTGAATGAGTTTTTGAACACAATTCCTCTCTTTAGTTCTTTTTCCAGTATGCTTTGTGTTAATTACTTATATTTAATGATGTATTTCATTCGTAGAATGCAACTAATGGTTATATGATTTTTTTTTAATGATCCAGAATCAAGTAATGATTTATGAAATGGCAAATACGGTTAGTTTTAGTCTTTTTTTTTTTTTGCATGATTAATTATTTAAAACGTTTTTTTTTTTGTTTTTTTTTATTGGACAGATCACGAGGTGGAACGTGACCAAGAGCCACGGAGCAAAATGAACAAGAAGTCAATCATTGACGAGAAGGATGGCGAGGAGGAGGAGGAGGAGGATGGAATCAGCACAATGATGATGAAGAGGAGAGTGGAGACGAGCGCGCTCGGGGATGGAGAAACGGTCTCGTGGCCTCGCGTTCGCTGCAGCTCTCGTCTGGCCGCCAAACCGCGACGCGTTCACAGCGTGACCGGCCGAACCAAGCCGCCCGCCTCCCGCCACGCCCCGCCTCCGCAGAGCGACGGACAGGTGGCGGGCGGAACCGAGGGCGGCGTCCCAGAACGGTTGCTTTCCACCACCACCACCGCCGATGCCAGAGAGAGGCGCTACAGATGTTCCAGCTGTGGTAAGAAGTTCTTCCAGCTGGGCCACTTGAAGAAACACCAGTTCAGTCACACGGAGGAGAAACCCTTCAGCTGCGGCGAGTGCGGGAGAAACTACACGTCCGCAGAGAGCTTCAGGGCCCACCAGGTACAGGAAGTTCAGCGGTGACACGCAGGTTTCATATTTCCATTTGTAGCTACTGGACATTTGACAAAAATAAGGCCCAGAATGCAACGGGACAAAAAAAACTATTCAGCCTCGATTGTGCTTCCCATGACTTATGCCATATTGTTTTCTATTATCTGAGACGGAAAAGGGATTTTTAATTTATATTAAAAACTTGAAGATTAAAGTCGTATAACTCACGCGGACGGATGGACGATTTGTTTTCAGATGAGTCACCGCGGGGAGCGTCCCTTCTCCTGTCCTCACTGCGACAAGAGTTACGGTCTGAAGCGGGACCTCAAGGAGCACATGGTGCTGCACACCGGCGAGAAACCGTACACCTGCGAGCACTGTGGGAAAGCCTTCGCCCGCCGCCCCTCTCTACGAATCCACCGGCTGCTTCACTGCAGCAGGAAGATCTACGCGCAGCCGCCCAAGGTACCAAAGGAGTTTGAAATCGTTCATTAAGCTTGACTTAATCAAGCTGCGGCCTTTCTCCCTGTAATCTGCAATCAGCGAGGAGGACACAGCTGCACGGCTCGTCGACATCCAATCTTGCAGTCTTTCAATTAAAATCCCGTTTCCTTCCTCAAACAGTTTTAACCTTTAAAAAAAATATATATATATATAGAAACATGTATTTCGAAAGAAATCAAAAAGACGTGTTGATTTGGGAATTTCTACCCAAGGTGCAGTGCTCCCTCTGCCCCAAGCTGCTGGCCAACTTCAGCTCCCTGAGGAACCACATGAAGCTCCACACGGGGGAGAAACCTCACACCTGTCAGCACTGTGGGAAAGGCTTCAGTCAGAAAGGTAACGTCGCCTCCTGGAATGATTATTATTATTATATTAAATATTATTATTATTATATATATAATAATTATTTGTGAAATGAAATGTATTTATTGAGTGGAATATGTCGGGTTTTCTTATTTCTCCTATACTTTAATTTAAATAAACGATTCAATTCTTTACTTGGGAAACACAGGAAGCAGAATGAAGAAAAATTTATTTAAAACTTATTTTGACAGACTTTTTCAGTTTTTTTCAATTTCCACAATTTACATTTTTATGTGTCAGAGTGACGGCGTCCATCTTGTGTCACTGGCCACATTCATATTCACTCGACCTCCTCCGTGGACGGGTGAGTTTCTCTGCCTCTCTCACCGCCTCGCTTTCGGTCTCCCTCAGGAAACCTGGAGTGTCATCTGAGAATCCACAGTGGAGAGAAACCGTACCGCTGCTCCGAGTGCGACCAGAGTTTCTCCCAGAAACCCGAGCTGCACCGCCACGTGATGTCTCACAGCGGAGGAGGAGGAGGCTTCCTCTGCAGCTACTGTGGGAAATCACTGCGGGACCCCCACAGCCTGAAGTCCCACGAGCGCCTGCACACAGGAGAGAGACCCCATCGCTGCCCCGTCTGCACGAAAGGTGAAAAACCAAATTTCAACCATATACTGTCTGAGTTAATTATTTTAATTAACAAATTACAATTCATTACAAAAGGCCATTCCATCTGCACTAGGATTTTTTTTTTTTAACACAGGGGCTTCAGAATCTTTTATTTTGGAAAACAAAACACACACACACACACACACACACACACACACACACACACACACACACACACACACACTGAAGGCTTTAGTCATTCTCCACCTGGAAGCTTTGATGCATAAAATCAGCGCCTCCTCACTGTGAGACACTGGCTGTCTGAGATTTATTCAGATGCTGCACTTCATGTTGTGTTTTCCCCAAAGTGTGCCTTAAAGCAAAAAAATAGAATAAATCTGTATTCTTCAAGACAATAAATTCAAGTTGTGACCTTTAAAGAATGTTGTCAGATATATTATTTTTTATTATTATTATATTCAATACCGTGAAGGAAACAAAAACACAATGAAGGAGAAATTAATAGTGGAAAGCAAATCAAACAAAATAAGAAGTATTTCTTTCTTTTTGTTTATAATCTAAGTTATTCATTGAAAAGTCTTTTATTCTGTTTATTTTAAAAGGCATTTATTTCCTCTCTCTCTCCTCAGGATACACACTGGCCACCAAGCTGAGGAGACACATCAAGTCGTCCCACCTGATGGAGAAACCGTACAGCTGCTCCTGCGGCGCCTCCTACACCGTGAGACAGAGTCTGCTGAGGCACCAAGCTCGCCACGGGACAGAGGGAGGAGCTCCGGAGGAGGAGGCACACAGAGCGTTAAGCTCCGCCCACACGAAGCCCATCAGAGGACGACCCAAAAAAAACTCGCCAGAGACGGAGGAGGGTGGAGAAGCGAAGCAGAAAGGAGGAAGGCGAGGAAAAGCGGAGGTAAAGGTGGCGAGGCGCGTAAGAACCTCGAGGGGAGGAGCCACGGAGCACGCCGTCATCTACGTCCACGCGGACCACCTCGCCACGCCAGGCTCCGCCCCCTTAATGCATGCTGGGACGGGGCAGGAGGAGCTGGTGGAGGTGGTGATATCGGAGGGCGCAGAGCAGTGCATTGTGGTCCACGGGCAGCAGGCGATGGGAGAGCTGGTGATCCTACAGGAAGAGGGCGGCGGCCTCTGCTCCGTGGCTCAGACGGTGGAGATAAACAGCATGTGACGTCGGCGCCGGTTCGGTGGGACCCCAAATCGGAACACCGTAACGTATCGATACGTCACGATCAATACACACTTAACCTTATGATCAGTTTACACACACACACACACTCTGCTTTTTGTTTATTTATTTATTTTTATATACCCCTGAGAAGTCATTATGTTCTTTTCAGATTATTTTAGTTTTCCAGAATTGACTCTGGAAATATCTGAACTTTACATTTAGCCAGTTATTTTCTCTGGAGAATTAACAAAACAAAAAAAACAACAACAAACTGTTTCTGTTTTTAATCCACGTTTAAAGGTTCTCTACTCGCACCGGGGCGTTTTCGCCTCATGCAGCAGCTCAGTTTATAGGTCGTCTCTCCAGGTGCTGGAGAAAAAAAAAAGGAAATCTCACCTGAAGGGCAATTCTGGTATTTTTCAACCTGGGTCTACGGAAATAAATGGGATGAGAGGATTCTTTATATTCCCACACCGACATTTTTGGCATTACAGCAGCAAAGACAGACAGGTTAAAATAAGCAAAAATATACAAAATAAAAATAAACTAAATTCTGTAAAAAAAATAAAAATAGGCTGGAAATTTGGAATAAAAAACCTTTATTGATCACCGTAGGGAAATCCAGGTGTACGAGCAGAGAAAAATCTGTGAAGGGGGGAAAAAAAAAGCAAAAAATAGCATGGAATTGAAGTGAGTGACATTATGCATTTTAAACGTGTCCAGTGAACGGGCAGCAGTGGCTATAATGTAATCCTATGGGCCAACTGCGACTGTTACAAAATGAAATCAACCAATAATCTCAAATTGTTATTCTGGCTGAGGATAAAAAGCCACAAACACAAAAGAAATCCATGTTGGCAAATTTCCCCACAGTTGGACAAATCAATTATTATATCGGTGGTGGAGGCGAGCTGCTTACACCAACTAATAGAAATATGCTAATAGCTCTCCAACCAAAGTTCAAAAGTTTTAAGTTTGTTCATTTAGTGTCAGATATTAGTTTTTCTTTGGTTGGGTTTTATTATTTATTGTGTATGTTTTCATATATATTGTTTTCCCATTTATATTTATATGAGATGTAACGTTAACGTTTTGCCACATTTGCCTTAGAAATAATCTCCGATAATAAAAGAAAAACATTCTAAAAAATAACAATATTTGTGGTGCGTTTTTTTTTTCAGCCAACATTTAAGCACCTGCGTCGTTTTTTGAAAGGATCCTGTTTAGTTGCCGAAAAATAACAAAAAATCACATTTCATTCATCGATGAGAAAAGAAAAAGTTTGGATTTTGGAGGAATGATGGAGATGTGGCAAATGAACACCCGGCTTAATAATTAGTGTCGGTAAGACACTGAGAATTTCAAATGTATGTTATTTTTGCTTATTTATTTTATTATAATTGTTTGAGTCGTCCTCCCTCAGTGAACCCGTATCCGATGTTATTTTATTTTCAGCTTTAACTTGTGTCTCCACACCAGCTCCTGATCCTCCAGGTGCGATGTTCTTCTGCTTCTGAGTTTCCTCCTCTGAGAGGTTCATTATTTTTCTCCTCCTCAGCTTTTTTTAAATTCTAAGAACTTGGGTCCCTCGGACCAAAAAAAAAAAAAAAAGATTTGGAATCTCTTTTGTGAGATATTACGTTTATTATTTTCTTTTATTTGATAGCCTCGGAGAAATTGCTTTGACCCTCAGTCCCCAGGTTTGACTGATTGTCTCATTCTCTTCCACAGTTCTTGGGGAAAATTGGAAGAAACGCAGACGCTGACACCAAGAGCTGAAAAAGGAATTTCTTTTCTCAGCTCGTCTCAGGACTGACTCCAAACAAAGGTTTTCGTGGGAGGAGGGGACGCAAAGATATGAATCCATTTATGGTCCAATAGAGAAAGACATATAATCTGGAACTCTGAGAACAAATGCACAACCCCAAAAATGTATCGGGTGATGTGATGAGGATGATGATGATGAGGAAGGTGATCTCCTCCTCTTCTGCGTTCGATCTGCTGAGCTCTCGTGGAAGTGGACGCTGCTTCATCTGAACGATGTACGTGAGCGGACTGCAGAGGGTGAGGCGCGCGCACACACACACACACACAATATCTTATTTGTGTATTAATGCAGTAATACTCACTGAGTCATGACGCACGTGCGTTTACTTTGAAATGGTAAGCAATTGTATCAATGAATAATGGACACGTGTGTCATTGATGCAAAACCTTCAAAAATAATAAATAAAAAGTATTTTTTAATTCTAACCAATCAGAATCCCTGAGCGCTCAGTGTCCTCCAGATGTTTGGTTTCTTCCTTCAACACTGAGATTTATACTCCCTTCCTGTTTATTCATTTCATCTGCATTTTTATGATTATTATTATGATGATTATTATTACTATTATGATTTTCAAACGTTTTCAACGAAAAAGTTTCGATTTTCTTTTTCATAACCATATGAATCTTTTTGAGATCCACGGGGAGTTGCGCGTTCCTCCACAGCCTCCAGCTGCTCCCACACACACTGTCACTCCTGTGAGATTGTTAAAAACGGAAAAAGTCAAAATAAAAAAATCACACACTGCTCACCGGTGTGCTCATGTTTATTGGTGGAATAATCAAACAAACTTTTAATCAACCCATTTTTTTTTTTCTTCCACAGGAAGGAAAGATGAAGAAGGATGATGAGGACCAATCTACTCATCCTGGAGGTCCTCCATCAGAAATCCGAAATACTTCATTGATCCTCAAAGGTAATTGAGCTTTGTGGCGGTTTCTCCAGCCAGATTATTATAATTTTTTAGTACATCTGTAAAAAAAATAATAATAAGATTTAGGATTTGTTTTGGATGAGTTTAGGCCCGCAGCGCGTTCCGCGTCTCGTTTCTTCCTCCCAGTTCCCACAATGCTCGGGGGCGGGGTTTGATTGTGTTTTGGTTTTTTTTGTCTGAAGGTGAACAGAGCTGCACTGATTTCTCGTTTTGTCAAATGTAGCAGAGGAATCACTGAGGAGAGACGGCTCCATCTTTGGCTCTTTGAGCTCACTTGTATTTTTTTTTTTTTAACCACGAGGTTAACGATTCAGACTACGCCTCGTTAAGCAGTCGCGCTCTTCCTCGGAATGCTTTTTTTTTTTACAGAGAGATGAACTGGAATCTCTGTGTCACGCTCCAGGACTCTGTGGTTAAATAACCTCACGGTGGATTTGAACTTTTATTTTTCAGCTGCTCTGGATTTTAGAAAAACCAGATCAAATGTGTCCAGGCCCACGTGTATATATATGTTTATATTACGTTTTATTTGCCCAAGTCTCCTTAAACACTCCGGGATACTGGAATCATGAGGTGAACACTTAATAATAATAATAATAATAATAATAATCATAATCATAATCATAATCATAATCATAATCATAATCATAATAATAATCATAACAATCATAATAATCATAATCATAATCATAACCATAAATTAAAAATACTACTACGACTAATAATAATAAATGACAATAAAAAGAATATATCCCGCCTCTCAGTGAGGAGCAGTGATTTATTTTGTCAGCTCACCGATTTTGATTCTCGTGTCATCCACGTGATCACCGCCTGGAACCTGATGTTAGGCTCCGCCCACAGCCCTGAGGCATGGTGGGATTTCCCACCTGCTTCTAAGGTGTTTAAGCTCCTCCCCTCTCGTCTTCTCTGTGCGTGCCTCCCTGTCCTCATTATTTCCTCTCCTCCCTTCTTTCCTTCGTTTTCTTTCTCTCTTTTTTCTCCTTCCCTCCATCTCTCTCTCTCCTCCTGGCTCTTTTCTTTCTCTTCTTTTATTTTTTTAATTCCTTTCTTCTTCTTCTTCTTTCCTTTCCCCACCCTTCTTCTCCTCCTCCTCTCCTCTTCTTTATCTTATTGTGTTAACGTCTTTTTCTTTTTTTGCGCATCTCATCCTCTAATCTACCTCTCTCTCCCTCCCACACACACACACACACTCTCCTTTCTCCCTCACGTCCCTCTCTTCTCTGACTTTCCTCATTCCTTGTCCTATCCCACTTTTTATTCACCTCTCTCTCTCTCTCTCTCTCGCTCTCTCTCACTCTCTCTCGCTCTCTCTCACTCTCTCTCTCTCTCAGGGGGACGAGGGCTCTTATGTCAGCTGGGGTTCCTCGGCGTGTCCCTGCGTGGAGAAGGTCCAGGGTTCCTCTCTGCTCCCCGTCAGGGTGGAGAGGAAGATCACGCTCCAGGCCCGCAACCTGCACCTCTATCAGGTAACACACACACACACACACACACGCACACACACAGCTGGCTCTCTCTCAACACGCCTTCTTTGTGCGTCCAGGACTCCGAGCTGGACTACGAGTGCGTGCTGGTGATCGAGGGACAGACGGTGGTGGTCGACGCCTACGTGGAAACGGACTCTCTCTCTCCCCCCCCTCCGTCCCCCTCTCGCTCTCTCCTCAGCATCAGTGGCGACGGCGGCACTGACACTCGTCGTATGAAAGTGAGGATTCCTCCTTTTCCTCCCCTCGTTGCTTTTTCTTCTCTTTCTTCGTATTTTTTTTCACGCCTCCACTTCTGCTCCGTCTCTTTTTTTTCCCTCCACTTTTCCTTGCTCTCTTTTTGCCTCCGATGTTTTTGGGAGAGCATCAGAATGAGGGTACCGGGCGGTTTCTGTCCTTGACACATGATTTTCTATTCATTCCTTTTTTTTTTTCTTTTTTCCCCCCGCATTGGAAATAAGTCGTGCAGCTGTGATGCCGTGTTTCATCCTCAGAGGAGCGGGTATTTTAACAGGTATGACCTAAAAAATCACGGAAACCCCCGTGATTAAATATTCACGGCCGTGAGTCGGTGAGGGTTTCAGACGTCCGGGTGTCACTCGTGTTTTTGTAAAGGAGCCGAAGGAGTGGATTCCTCTGGACCCCAAGAGGAGGCTTTTATTTTTACTCCTCTGGTTTTTGGTTTTTCTACTTCCAGTCTGAGGACAAAAACATCTGGCCCCATGACGTCGGCCGCCTGACCCAGGATGGATCCATCGTCCGATGTCTCCGCCTCCACGCCGGCCTCCTCCTCGCCCCCGAACTCCTCGTGGTCCACACCTCCTCTGGCTCCTCCTCACTCGCAGGCGGAGGCCGCGCTCATCGTGCTGCTGGTGGCCGTCGTCATCCTGGGCACGGTGGTGGGCAACGTGCTGGTGGTGGTGGCCGTGTTCACCAGCCGAGCCCTGAGGGCCCCGCAGAACCTCTTCCTGGTGTCGCTGGCGTCCGCCGACATCCTGGTGGCCACGCTGGTCATCCCCTTCTCGTTGGCCAATGAGGTGAGGAGCCTGAGTCTGAGTCTGATTGGCTGATGGTTATAAATGACCTCTGAGTGCTGTGGACCTGTGGTCCTCACAGTTTGTCCACAGATGCGTCAGAAGCTCTGAAAGGGCGACGTTTGACCTTTTGACCCCAGTGTGGTACCTGAGGAAAAACTTACTGACCAAAAATGTGGCCATCATGGCCACATGTCGGGATGATCTGGAACGTTGGATTATTGTTCATTTCTCATCTGACTTGAACATTTTATTTGATTGAATCTGTGATCTTGCTTTATTTTTTTTAACTCTAAAAATAAATTCTAAAATATGACATGTGACAACAATGGACAAAAAGTCCAAATCCTGAACAATCTACCATCACAGTGTTGGAGCTACTTATTATTAGCTTGTTGTAGATATCTTGGCTTCTGCTTATAGGTCTCAGGCTGAATAATGTTCAAAAAACCAACGTCAATATAATATGAGGCTGAACTTAATCAACTATGATTGCATCCGTTGCTCTAAATCCAATTATATCGCCAATGAGGTTGATCAAGCAGTAATAGTCAAGTATTGATCACCAAGACATTAGCGAGAGCCTTCAGGAGTCTTGATTGCATTATAATTAATAGAGTGCAATTTGTTTGAAGCTAATTAGAAATGATTAGGGGACTCTGAGCCTGATTTGACTTTTCTGAACCTTATATGGAGAGTGAGGTTATTAAGAAATAAATAAAAACACCGCATGATCCTAGTGTTTGGTTGCCTAGCAACCGATTGATTCCGGTGTTTTTTTTTTCCTCTTTACACTGAATTTATGTTACATTTCAAAGGAATGTGGATCTGATTCCTATTTTACACCTTTTTTTTTCTCGAGCTGCATTGAAAAGGTTTTTGGCTTAGATGGGGTTTTTTTTTGCTCAGAGAAGTGAATCGGAGCCGATGAAACGGCTCCTGACTGAGCGCTTTTATTTAGAGGAGAACTAATCCCTCAAGGCCTCGGTGACTGACGAGATCCGAGTGGACCATCTTTTATTATTTTTTAATTTTTTATGATCAGATTCTCCATTTTTTTTTTTTTTTCCCCAGGTCATGGGCTACTGGTACTTCGGCTCCACCTGGTGCTCCTTCTACCTGGCCCTGGACGTCCTGTTCTGCACCTCCTCCATCGTGCACCTGTGCGCCATCAGCCTGGACCGCTACTGGTCCGTCACCAAGGCCGTCAGCTACAACCGGCGCCGCACGCCCAAACGCATCAAGTCCATGATCGGCGTGGTGTGGCTCATCTCCGTCGTCATCTCGTCGCCGCCGCTCCTCATGACGCAGCGGCGGGAGCAGGGAGGGGCGGGGCTACAGGAGGAGGAGGAGGGGGGCCACGCCCCCAGGCAGGAGTGTCTCCTCAACAACCACACGTGGTACATCCTCTCCTCCTGCCTGGTGTCCTTCTTCGCGCCGGGGGTCATCATGATCCTGGTTTACTGTAAAATCTACCGCGTCGCTAAGCAACGGGCCTCCACCGTCTTCGTGGCCAAGAACGTGATGGAGCACCAGCCGTCGCAGTCGGAGACGTGCTTCGTGGGGGCGGGTCCGAGAAGGGGAGTGGCCTGCGCTGATTCGCAGCACGGGCCTCCTCCTCCTCCTCCTCCAGGAGGCCTCGGGAGGGATGAGCTGGACCACATCCACCTGGAGGAGAGGAGCAGCGAGCCCCCAACCAAAACCTCCTCCTCGCGCTTCCCCAGGAGAGTGGCAGGCGGCAGGAAGAAGACGCAGGAGGAGGAGGCCGAGGGGGGCGGGACAAAGGCCGCAACCACCAGCCGGCTGAAACTCCCCGCGCCGCCCCCTTCCTGCGCCTCCATCTCCTGGGCGTCGTCCGACCAGTCGTCCAATCACTGCCTCCTGCCCTCGCCGGGGCCTCAGCGCGGGCGCCACGCCTCTCTGGCCAGGCACAAAGTGGCTCAGATGAGGGAGAAGCGCTTCACCTTCGTGCTGGCCGTGGTGATGGGCGTGTTCGTGCTGTGCTGGTTCCCGTTCTTCTTCACCTACAGCCTGCAGGCGGTGTGCGGGGAGCGCTGCTCCATCCCCGACGCGCTCTTCAACCTCTTCTTCTGGATCGGATACTGCAACAGCTGCCTGAACCCCGTCATCTACACCGTCTTCAACCGGGACTTCAGGCGGGCCTTCAAGAAGATCCTGTTCCACACTCAGAGGCCGACGTGAGGCGGGAGACTTTGCGCACGCGTGTCTGGGCGCGCGCGGTTTTCGTCCTGCTTGCCACTGTGCTGTCACACGGACATTAAAGGATTTGTTATTCACCCACTCACTCATTCATTCGACTATTCGATCCACTTTTGGCTTTGATGCCATCATAATTCAAACGTGGACCAGGGGAAAATGGCCGCCGGCGTCTGTAGCTCCAAGATGTCGACAGCAGGCCGAGGAGAGGAGACGAATCTGCCGAGTCTTAAAGGGGTTTGCGGGACTCGCAGCAATGTAGCTACAGGAGCAGGTGGGCTTTAGACTCCATCTTCAAGTCAAGGAAGTTTCCGGTAATTTTTTAAGAAGTGAAAGAAAAAGAGAGCGAGGAGACCAGAGTCTAAATAAATACAATCAACCTCAGGCTCACACAAAGATAATTATCCTCTCGCTGATAAAATAATTAGCAGCTGCTGTATGACTCATAGCTCACGTCTCTCGCTGTTTAAAAAAAAACACCCACTGCTGACCTTTTGACCTTTGACCTCACCTGGAATGATTTGGGCACGAAGCGCAAATCCATATTAATTTGATCCACTTAGAAGATGATGAAGTGAGAGGGAGCCAATGAGATCGAGGCCTCGGCCAGCGTTGCATCACCACGGTTGCCATGCAACAAGGACCTGGACGATGACTTGAAAGTTGTGTAACATCTCACCTGTGATCAGACTTTTTATTTTTATCTGCTTTTTTTTGTTTACATTTTACATCATAATAACCTGAATACAATAAAAAAATCACTGAATGTGATCCAATTTGCTGTCGCTGCACAAAACTTCCTGCAGCTTCTGGCTTGGTTATCAGTACAAGAGATCTCCCAGCAGCCTCTCTGCTCCTCTCTCTGAATGTTCATTCCCAGAGGAAGAAATAAAAAATAAAAAAAAGTGAGGAAGATGGTTAAAGTTGTGTCCCCTGATAAAAGCGTCGAGCTGAGGCTCGCAGGGGAAATTATCTGTGATTTCAGGACAAAGAATGAAAAAAAAAAAAAAAGTACTATGTGTCCCTGAAGCTGCTGGATGAGAAAAAAAAGTTTTATAAAAAAAAACGCAGACTGGAGTTAATAATCAGTATGAGCCTTTATTTAAAAAAATTTAACTTATGACTACAGTATATATTAAATATATTTTATAATACTATACACAATATTCACCACCACCACCACCATAGCAGAAGTAGAGAGTTTGAGTAAAAGTATTTTCTAAAGTGTAGTGGTTCTGCAAATGTACTTTTCTCCACCATTGGCTTCCATGTGAAGTTTATTTGGTGCAGCATGTTTCACAGGGCCAACACACAAAGTGCTTCACAACAGTAAAATGATTAAATTCACAAAAAAAAAACTCTCCATGTGAGGTGGAGTGTTTGTCGCCCACGTCTCGGCTCCTGTTTTTCTCTCCTGAACAAAACATTATTATTATTATTAAAACAAGAAGAACCTGAAATACTGAAAATTGAAAGCAGATTAATTTAACAGAAGATTGTCCTGTCAAGGTTAATTACCGCTGTGAATGTGAAAAAAACAAAACAACAATAATAATCATTTATTTTTATTTTTATTTTTATTTTTATTTTTATTTTTATTTTTATTTTTATTTTTATTTGAACGGCAGTTACACTTTATTCTGCTGCTTCTTTTTTACAATGACAGTCAGATTTAGGATTTGCCAGAAAGGAGGTCTGTAATATCAGTGAAGCGATTATTTAACGATCACGCATCATCAGCCCCTGATTAATTTTTTTTATTGTGACCCCTCTGGGCTGCCGCTCATTGTCAGTGTTTCCACAGCTGCTGGTTTGGGAGACAATCAGAGAGCAGCTGGTGAAACACGGAGGAGCTTTTAGAGTTTATTTCCCTCCGGAGCCGAGAAAGAGATTAAAGTTTAACGTGAACAGATCCACAGGAAACCATAAAAACAAAAACTGGATCCTGGCTCAGGAAAAGTTCTGTGGTGAGCGATGAAGAAATGTTTCTCTGTCACCATGTGCAATGGCGAAATGGCGCACTTTTTTTCACACATATTGATATTTCTTAATTTGACAGTATTCTCTAAGCAGGAAACGGAAACCTGAAGAGATTTGTGTCTCATGCAGATAAGACAGGAGTTGACAGAAAACATGTTCTCACACACAACAAACAGGAAAAAAAACAGGAACTCTGGGATATTTATGTGTTGGATATTATTCTCTAATCTACTCTCTCTCTCCACCTTTGATGCCTTTGGCCTTTTGTGCACTTTGACATTTTAAAATTAAATTTAAAGAAATGAGAAAAGGCAGTTTTTATTATTATTGTTATTGTTATTATTATTGTTATTATTGTTATTGTTATTATTATTATTATTATTATTATTATTATTATTATTATTATTATTATTATTATTATTATTATTATTATTATTATTATTATTTTTATTCTTATTATTATTATTCTTCTTCTTCTTCTTATTATTATTATTATTATTATTATTATTATTATTATTATTATTATTATTATCCATTTCCTGTTAGTAACCTTTAGAGAAAGGGAATAAATAAAAGTCATCCCTTCAAATCTCCTGGATCGATATAAAACCATTTTCCAGCTCAGAAGCTCGTTGTTGGACGCATAAAAAAAAAGATCTAATCACCTCGACATTGAATTCATGAGGATTTTACTTCAATTTGCATTTAACCGTGATTCATGTTTTTTTCATTAAGCAGAAATGAGAAAGATCGTTCTATTATTATACAGTTTTAAATGAAATGAATGTAGAATCCTGAACGATAGCTCTCCGCCTCTCATCCATCCTGCGCCTCCTCCACCTCCTCCTGGTCCATCCATCAGAGGAGGAGGCGGGGGAGCTCCAAACAAAGAGGGCGCACAGCATCACTTGACTCTGTTGCCGTGGAAACGCGTCCTCAAAACACCTGTCGCACATGCCGCATATGGTTCGGTACGGAGGGTGAGTATATGACACGATGTTTATAGTTTAGGTCTCTGCCATTTAAATCAAATCCCACATTGGGTGATTCAATTCTGAATGATTATCCGATAACTGCTTTGTGGAATCTGTCTCCATCGTTTAAGCTCGGTTTAACCTGAAGCGATCAGATCCAGATGTTGATGTTGTTGATGGCAACATCTGTCACACCAGATGTGAATTGTTGCTCACCGCCTCATTTAAATGGCATCCAATGACACCTCGGTGTTGTTAGCGCTGAGGTCACATTTATCGACGCTTATTATAAGATAGCATTTATTTTCTAAATAAAAAAAAGATATATTTGTTTTGACTTGTCCACCAGTTAAACCAGTTTTTGTTTTTTTAAATAGTTTAAGCCATATTAGTTGAATGCAAATTTGGAAAAATATGAAAAGTTGTGTCACAAAACGAAACTTAAACAATCTAGCTCTTGAGGGAGGAATTTTTCTTCTGGGTGAGGCATGTTTTTTTGTTTTTTTCTCGTGAACTCGTAGGAAAAATACAATCTGCCTCCCACATCTGAACAACAGGAACGTTTGTTTTGATTCCTCACGTGTCGTTTCACGGCTCAGCATCGCTTGGAGACGTTGAACTCCTTCTGATCTTTTTTGACGTTAGTGTGGAACACTATGACTTTTGGTAGGAGCTCAGATTCCTGCTTTGATGCGCAGGAGCTGCTCCACCTTTGATCTCCTTCTTTTTGTTTCCGGCCTTTTGCAGATTGGAGCTTGATATATATATATATATTTTGTTTAAATCTGCTCTCACACTCTCACCATGAAAATGAATCTTCTTCTTCCAGAGCATTGTCGTCAATAGCGATGGACATTTTTCTTCATATTCTCAGCTCATGTGAAGGGAAATCAGAATCATGAATTGGCATAAAGTAACATTTCTCGTGCGTTTAAATCAGGTCGTTAAGTCGTGTCTTTTTTTCCCGGATGGTTGATTGGAGCAGCGATTATGTTAATGAGCGTTTTGACCAGGAGGCGATTTGACCGCCATGGACTCATCAGACATCGTTTTACAGATCATCAACACACAACCTGCACACGCGCTGCTCTTTTCTCTGCGCACTCAAAATGGCCCCCGGTGATTTTGTAACATATGTCAAGTGTCTCTCTGCAGAAAAACATGACGGGACCCTGAGGAGAGGTTGGACAACAACAACTCAGAAACGGAAGTTAAAGTACAAATGATTTTTTATATGTAATAAATGCACTTGACTTATTTATTTAGTTCACAGCCATTTCACTAACTATATATATAAAAAAAAAAAAAAACTATCTGAGAAAGGATTGGGTGCGCGCACGTCGTCTCAAAGGTGACGGCCATCACAAAGTAATATGTCTTTGGCGTTTTGGATTCAAGATTACGAATGACAAGACGACCTCCATTTGTAACCTCTCATCTGATGCATTCTGGGAGGGAAAAAAAATCTGAATCACCTCCTCCTCTGAAAATAGAAGTGGCTAAAGTAAACACATCCAACACTGATAATAAAGCCCCCTCCAAATATTGGCCCCATTCATTTATCTTAATTTTTTTTTTTTAATGAGACTGGGATCATAACACCGCACAGTGTCCCGGCGTCATATTTCATCTCAGATCGCCCAGGAACTTAGCGGGATTTTTTTTTTCAGCTGCCTGCGGAATCTCAGCCTCGTTAGCGAGGGCCAGTCTGCAGCTGAGAGCTAACGAGCTTTGTCGGCTGCTCATTTCTGCTTCAGCTGCTAACCTGGGATTAAAATCGGAGAGAGGCCTCAGCTGCTCATGCCGTTGTGTAAGTTTGTCTTTCTTTTACGTAACATCAAGTTCAATTTTCTTTTCTTCAGCAGAATACTCCTTCAGGAGAGTCCCATCTGCGGGGCAGTGATGAATGATATTGAATTTGTATTTATTTATGAAGTCTCGGGTTATTCGACATTTGTATGACGGGCTGCGAACCATCGGCTCTTTGTGCAAAATGTGTGAAAAGAAAAAAATATATATATATTTTTTTTTGTGCACATGCAATGATTTTGTGTAGGAGGTGAATTCACAACTGAAGCTGCTCAGGGGAAAAAAAGTCAACAATAGAGTCTTATCATTCAGGTGGAGAAGGAAAGTGCCACAAACGCCTCATTGTCCTGGAACATAAAGACGCACAAATACATAATTTATCGCCTTTTCTAATCCCAGTGTGTCACAGATGCTGCTCATTATACCGGTGTATAAATGATAGTGAGTTTGCGCTATTTCTAAATCCTGGGATCCGATTTAAATTCATAAGTGGGATCTGGAAAAAAGAATCCAAATAAATTGAATTTAAAGAATTCAATATTATCCATAGCTAAAGATGAAAACACAACATCATTATTATCACCTGATAAAAGGGATTCAACTATTCACGTGGACTCTGATCAGCTGATTAACCAAAGTCCAATATTCGCTGCAGAACAGTAGACATTTCCTCATTAAATCAATCAATCCCTCAAACACTTGTCATTTTTAATTTGAATGTGTTGTCATTTATTGCTGCATATTAAATACAGTCACACACCATCAGATATGAATCATCTGTTTTTCCCGGTGTGGACGTCGACACAGGACAATTCTCTGGCTTGAGAAATTCAGCCCAGGTCTCCATGGTTGCCCTCGTTCAGTGATGAGAGTTGACGTAGTTTGGGGGATCAGGAGGTCCCAGGAGGTCCGAGTCGGCGGGGGTTTCAATTGGACTGGAAGAGACTGTTGGTATTGTTTTATGGTGCTTTCGGGACTCCGGGCTGCTGTGATTTTTAAAAGCACCAAAATCTGGATTTGAAATGGGGGAAAAGTGTGTGATTCATTGTGTTGTTGCTTGGAATGTTGATCCATCCTGGACACACACACACACACACACTTATAAGTAGGTGCTCACATCTTGTTTCCATGGTGACCAAACGAACAGGATGTGTTGAGATCCATTTTTTTTCCTGTCTTAACGTGTGTGTCTGCGCGTCTCAGTCTGCTTACTTTGGGAAGTCAATTATTTCAGCCCGGGACGGTTGCCGTGGAAACCAATCAGCTCTGATTTTTCACACTGTCGTATCTTCGCTGTCACTTCTGTCACGTTGAGTTAAAGTTAGAGAAGGATTTTTTTTTTTTTTGTGAGGTGTCTTAGATCAGGACCCGACACATTCCTCAGTCACAGTTTGTTCCATGATCCCTCTGCCTCCATTTCTAATAAAACTTACAGAAATCCATCTATTTGTAATTCAGGAGGTGGGACACGTCAGTCCAGTGGAAAAAGTCCAGAAATAAAAGTAAAAACCTAAAGTTAAAAAAAATCAATAGGATGGGCTCATAAATGAATGTGTGCTGTGTATATGTATTTTCAGATTTTCACATTGATTTATTTCCAGAACTCCTTTTTTTAATATTTTTTTTGCTTACTCACAGTCCGCAGAGGTGGAAGCTGCAGAAACTCCTCCTCAAATCCTCCAAAAACTGGACTCCTTTACTTCCATGCTTTCTCATTTTCAAGGACGTATTTTTGCCTGTGAAAATAATGTTAAAAGATGTCCTTTTTTTTATATTTTTCCAGACTGAAATATCTGCAACATTGAAAAGATTAATATGAAACCTTAGTATTAATCAGAATAAATCACAAACCGTAATTGTGAACTAATTTGGGCCATTTTGATGAAAAATGAATTTCAGAGTTTCTGATTCATAATCAGAAACATCCATCAGGACAGGCGACATTCAGAAATCCAACATATACAGGAAATAGCTCAAAGTGAACCCAACAATGGTTGAACATTCATGTCTCACAGTTTTTAGTATTTATAGAGGGAGGAGCTGAGGAAGAGGAGGGAGGAGGAAGATCCACTTCCTGGCCCAACAGGAGCAGGAATTCAAAATAACGTTTTTTGTCAGAATCTCAGAGGTCTTCGTCAGAACACAGAAACTGAATTGAGTGGTGAGATGAAGATGTTGGACCGTATGTAATGGATTTTTAATGACATGCTGTTTGGCAGCCTAATTACCCAGAAGCCTCGGCTCTGTTGCCTTTAATAGAGGCCACGCGCCCACGTCATTGCTGCTTCTCATCGTGTTCCTGGACTCAAATCACTTTTTTTTTTAATTCTCTGCTGCTGTTTAATCCAGATTTTAACAGATATAAAGTGTTGAATGTGATGTATGAGTCGGGGCAGACATTGAGAATTTATTTTGCCCAGGTTCGGTGACATTTAGGATATTTACGTTTGTCACAATTCTCTCCAAATGAGCTGGAGCCATTCTCCCACACTTTTATCACAAAAACTGGTCCCATCCAGTTTTTCTTTTATCACCCGAGAAATGTTGCTAAATGAAATTGTAGAGAAACCTTTTGTCTCCTGGTTAAATGGACATTTTATTGCTTATTGTGAAGATATTTGTTGGAAAAAATATTGTTATTATTGTTTTTTAAGATTTGATCTTCGGGATTTCCCAGATTTACTGAATAATCGATTCGTCCAAAAATTGGATATATATATTTTTTTCTCTCTTGAAACATAATTGTATTTTCAATCCCATGTTGCATTAAAGTTGCTCATAAGATTTCCAGAAGCCAAAATCAGTTTTATAGATCAATTTTTCTGTAAAAACCTTTCATTTGACCTCTGACCTTTTACCTTGATGCTCTTTCAACTCGTATATTTTACATAGACCTTCTAGTCATGTTTTGTGTTGTTTGTGTATTTTGTAGATCTTGAACTTCCCTATAGGGACAGAAAAGAGGCTTTAAACTTAGATGTCAGTTTAATAGGTGGTAGTTTATATGTTTGAATCTTTAATGGTGTTTTCTACTAAAATGCCATCAAGGAGTTTTTTGGTTGTTGACATAAACACATAAAAGAACAAAAAATGTCTGAGTCATTATCATCAGCACATTTAGAGAAGAAATGTTTGGCTGGTTACCAGTTTCTGTATTTGGATTTTAAGCACTCCATAGACGCAGAGGTAGAAATGTGTGAAGATTCACCAGATCTGACACGACGTCTGAATTGCACAAAAAAAAAAAATGTCATTTTCTTCCTGAATGCATGAGTGAAGGCGCCTGCAGAGGAACCCGACGCGTGGCCTTGGACTATTTCTGGTGCAGGAGGATTTTTTTAGGATAATAATAAGAAGTGACACCAACGTTTTCCGCCTCTTTTTATTTATTTTTTGGTGAGAGGTTAATTAAGGAGAAGCTGGAAACTCTCTTTTTTGGAGCGTGTCTGCAGGTGTCGTATCGTCTGCTCCGGTTTCCCTTCGTTCCACTTTGTTGTCCAAGTTTATCTCCCAATCTGCTCTGCAGGAGAACCGTCTGCTCGTCCTGAATCATCCAGGCATCAAGGTCATCATTCACAGATCAAACGTTATTATAGCAGAGAGGACTCGGAATAAAAACATTTATATATTGAAATATTTTTTTCCACTGAAAAACAATGAAACAAGTTGGAGAAAAATGATGGACGACAATATGCAGTTTGGAATATGGACTTTGTGTGTGTGGGATGTGTGTGACCTCTATGTCAAAATCACTACACACACACACACACACATCCCACACACGATTACTCTGTGCAATAATGTTTTTCTTTGTCTCTGTTTGTGTTTCTCAGATGTGGGCAACAAAAACATGAAAGAATCAAAGCAGTTGAAACTCGTTGAATAATTCAGAGATCATGAAGAAAACAATCCGACGTATGATTTTGGTGCAGATCAAGATAATGATCAGTTATTTTTTTATTGTATTTATATTTATATTTATTTATTGTAATTTGTTTGTTTAATTATTGTAATTAAATGTTGTATTTATTCACTAATCTGGGATTGGGAGACTTTATTCAGTGTCACTTTCATCTTGTGACCCGTGTTCCTCTTTATTTGTCTTTATTTTCCTCCCTCATGATTGGCCTTTTTTTTCTGCATCTGCATACATATTTTGTCATCAATGTGCTGACTGTTCACGTCGGTCTTTATTTTAAACTTTCCTCTGAAGAGAAAGTTCACTTTAAGTTTATTTTGCTTCATAAAGTACTGTAACATTAAGCTCTCACAGAAAACTGTACACGGTTTTACATTTATGTCTATTTTTGGACGATGATATACTGAAATATATACAGGTAGATATATATATATATATATATATCCTTATTTCTCTTCCGCTTAAGTGATACAATCTTTTTGGATCTGTGATGTTTTCTGCAGCAACGTGAGACTCAGCAGGTCCTTCAACACAAAATTCACAAAAATTCTTCTGGTCCTTTTTCAACATTTTACCTTTAATGCTTTAAAAACAAACAAGTCTGAATTTAGTTATAAAATGATGATAGAGTCCGATTAGATTTTTTTTTTAAACCGCGCACACCAAACATGACTCAGCTATTTTATATTGACGCTGTTTCAGCCTACTCAGCGTCACAGCTGACCTAACACATGACACACAGACGGTATGTGTGAAGTCCCGCTTCCATATTTTGAATTCTCCGTATCATAGTAAGAGTAAACATGACACATTCACTGCAGTTTGTTGCAAACTGTTTCCTCACTTCTCTATTTTGAATATCTGATCACACAATCTTCACAACAAACATTAAAAATATATAAATGCAGAGAAAATAGATTAAATGAATATTTCCTTCTTCCTGCTCTTTGTCTTCACAAACCGATATGTTGGCCGTATTGATCTACTCCAACTCAACGAGAGAGAGAATAATAAAAATCGAAAATAAAAGCCCTAAATGTTGAATAGTTCCTCTCGGGCCCAGACAATCCAAGGTTAGGATGCTGAGAGGACTTCAGCTGACGAACTGATGAGGGGTGAGAGCGGTACAAAACAAACAGCTTTCAAATATTTTATGAATAGATCACTGACCCTCTAACGATCACTCATTGATAAACCAATATTCATGACTTTAAATGATTAACATGAATGATTTTTATGTGCTCATTGTTTTCTCTATTCATCATTGATTAAAAAATACATATATTTTCAAAAGAAAACGTTCAGAAATATATTCAGATCTGTACTCTGATGAAAAAATGCAATTTTTGTGATGGATATGAAATTAAAGATATTACTTTATGTTCAAAACTCACTATGGTAGATTTCTTACAGTAAAGTTTGGAGTGGATGTGAGGTCTGTGGGGTGATGCAGCCACCAGCTGTTCAGTCCCCGTCATTTCAAGCCAGTGAATATTCCAGCTGCTTTTACATTAGCTGGATTCACTAACATGGCACTGATTAATTTTTCATCTGTGGATTTCAGCTCGTAGAATAAACTATCAGCAGCATATAATTAGGATTCATTCGCAGAGGATTTGAAAAGCCATAAAGTGAGCCTACTTGTTGATTTTAAATATTTTACATTTTTTATTCATAATTAACACATTTTATTTTTTAATCCTTTTGTATTTTTTTGTGAAAAGCCTCATTTCCGTTTTCCTGTCATGTTATAATGTGCTAAATAAAGGTTTGTACAGAGATCGAGTTTGTACTTTGACTTAAACTTTAAATTAATGCATTTCAATTATATATTTTTCATTTGATCTGTTTATCTCTCCGGTTTAATACTAATATATTCACAATTAGATTCGATTATATCAAATGTTCTTTTTTTTTTTTTCTAAATCCCGGAAGTGACGTTCCGTGGCCCGTCCCGTGCCTCCCGTCACGTGTCTCCGGTCAGCTGATAAAAAGTCGTTTTTTTCCAGTGGGACAACAATACAAAGTGCTCGGTCATCGTGTTATTTTGGCGTGTTTTTATGGTTTTTATTCCTCGGACACGATGAAGAGTTTCGTCCTGTTCGCGTTTGCGGCTCTGACTCTCAGCTCCGACGCTTTAATCCGGTAAGAAAAGACAACATGACGGTAAAATAATATGCTTTAAACTCTGCGTTATCTAACAGTAGCACGGTGAGGTCACGGTGGAGAAGCCCCTTGTTTATATTCACGCACGTATTTTAATAAATGATCATTCTTATTTCATGTTTTTTTTTATCGTCTGTGTGCATCTGATCTTGTGACTGATTCGTTCATGTTGCAGGAACCTGAAAAGCTCTATGAACACATGGGAAGATTATCAGTGTTATTATCAATAATGATAATATAATACATTACTGATTAATATGAGTAATTGTGCTTTAGAACAATTTAACAAGAGGAACAAATTCTCATTCAAATCATAACCAACACAACTTTTTTTTTTAATTTAAATTGTTTTCAGGAGTTTTTTCTGTTTTTCAATTTGTAATTCATTCAGTTTAAACTTTTTTTAGTCACATATTTAATCAGTTGTTTGGCCAGATTTAATATATGAGAATAACGGGATGTTTCTGTCCAACCTTGTGACACAGAATAATGACCAGTATGAAATGTGTCATGAGTGTTTTGGCCCGGTCATGTGAGGTTAGCGTGGTGGTTAAGATAAGGAAAATAAAACCGATTCTGACATTAAACTGGGATGACATTTTTTTTTAAAGGCCCCCTTGTATGAAAAATGTTCCCAGGTTTAATCCTGAAGTTATAAATCGGTTTAATGTTGATCCTGAATCTTCAGGTTTGGTTTCTGTGAAACTTTTAGTTTTTGTTCAACCGTACTCCATGTGTGAAGGATTTGAACCCAGACATTAGTGGGTGAGGCCGGTTAACACCTCAGACTGCAGCACTCACACAACCAGTCAAACAGGATCTATATATGAATATATATATGATATATTTATGGATTCTGACTGCAGCTCTGCAATGATCTGGCTGAGTAACATTCACTTGGTCCTGAACCCCTTTAGGTTTTTAATTTAAATGTAATTCAACCACTTTTCTAAACTGATGCTTTAAATCATGTCTTGTTGTGTGAATCCTGCCTATATGATATTGTGCAGCTGTTTCCATTTTGTGTTTTTTTTTTCCCTCTGAAATTAATCGATGAATCATTATTTGTTAGATGTAGTAGTCTAGAATATGAGGCAGATTGACTGAGCTGCTGCAGCTTTGGTTTTTATGGTTATTGCCTGTGCTTAGAATGGAGGTTTCCACTCCACCAGGTCACATGTTTATTTTCCAGTCATTTGATTGGTGAAAACGTCAGCGGGGTCAACAGCATGACTACAGTCTAAATGATGTGCTCATTGTTAAATATTTAATTGAAGTAAACAAAAATATATCTCTATTTATAGATAGAGACATATTTTTATTCATTTGTGGCATGTTTGTACAAATTGCTCATGGTTTGGTCAAATTGAAATGATTTTTTTTTAAATATTATTTCAATCAGAAATGTGGATGCAGATTATTAGATCTGAAACCAGGATTTCAAACCTGAACCCCTTTTTTTTCTCTCTCTCCCATTCCAGAATTCCTCTTAAGAAATTCCGTTCCATCCGTCGTGAGTTGACGGACTCGGGGAAACGAGTTGAGGAGCTCCTGGCCGACACGCACTCCCTGAAGTACAACACCGGCTTCCCCTCCAGTAATGGACCCACCCCGGAGACCCTGAAGAACTACCTCGACGTAAGCTCCGCTGTCCGACTCTCTCTTTCTAACTGGGCCTCCGTGGGAGAGGCGACACAAAGCTCCTCTTGTGTTGTGACCTCCTCTGCCCTTTTTTTTTTTTTTCTCATAATCTTCTGGAAGATGGAAATGGAAAAAGAAAAAAAAAATCTGACTCATCTGTGATGACCAGTAAATATCCTGCAAACTCAGAGTTTCAGATTTCCCCTCAGTCAGCTGACTGACATGTTGGGTAATTATTTGTTTATTTCCAGGAGAGGAGCTTTCAGAATATATTCTATGCTCAACCCTGCTCCCAGTTTATTGATCCACTTCTGTGGTTCATGCATCCAGTCCTGATACTGGGACGGGGACATCCAGCTTCTGCTTCCCTTTTTTGGGGGGGAAAAAAGGGAAGTATGAAATGGGAGAACGGAAATCTCGGAGTCGCATTATAATTCACATCATTATTTGCTTCGTGCAGTCGTAAGCCACAGCAGATTATTTGTGGACGTGACTCGAACTGTGGGTCCTGCGTCCTCGGATCATTGTGGCAGATCAGACTTTGAACAGGAAACAGGAAACCGTTCACACCGTCGCAGAAAGAAACCGTTTCCTCTCTGGCGAGATTATGCCCAGTGTTATTCTGAGCACATGAGATTATCTGCAGCTCACTCTCCGTTTATGCACTGGAACATCCAGTTCAATCTCTATAATAAGCTTTGAGTTGTTGTTTTTTTTTTTTTTTCTCTTACCGATGACTACAAAGAATCTGTTTTTTACCCGTTTGATTCCCAGGCCCAGTATTACGGGGACATCTCCCTGGGAACTCCTCCCCAGCCGTTCAGCGTGGTGTTCGACACGGGCTCCTCTAACCTCTGGGTCCCGTCCGTCCACTGCTCCCTCTTCGACATCGCCTGCTGTGAGTGACTGCCCCTTATCTCGCGTCTGACCTGCGCGAACTGCAAAATATCATAAAAGTATTTGTGAACCACTGCAGTAGCAAAGGAGCAAAGTCCAGAAGAGAAATAATAATAAGAAATACACTCATTTAAGTGAGGAAGAACATTGGCAGCAGCAGTCTTATTTATTATTATTATGTATTTATTTAATAAAAATAAAGAAGAAAATTCAATGTCATTTATTTTTCTTTTTTTTTCCTCTCTGGCTCGCAGTGCTCCACCACAAATATAACTCGGCCAAATCCAGCACATACGTGAAGAATGGAACCACCTTCGCCATCCAGTACGGGTCGGGCAGTTTGTCGGGCTACCTCAGCCAGGACACGTGCACCGTAAGCTGGTGGCCCGCGCGCTCCCGAAATGTGTGCGTCGCGCGACGCTCGTTAACCTCCGCCGGCGTGTTTTTATTTCCCGCGCGCAGATCGGGGACCTTGCCATAGAGAAGCAGGTTTTCGGAGAAGCCATCAAGCAGCCCGGCGTGGCCTTCATCGCGGCCAAGTTTGACGGCATCCTGGGCATGGCCTACCCGCGCATCTCTGTGGACGGCGTGGCGCCCGTGTTCGACAACATCATGAGCCAGAAGAAGGTGGAGAAGAACGTCTTCTCCTTCTACCTGAACAGGTGCGACGCACAAAATGGCAAAACGAGGGTCTGAGATCGGAATAAAGACGAAGATGGATTCATTCTCCCGAAAATCTTTGTAATTACGTACATTTAGTGTTTGGAATCATTTTGCTCATACTGCCACCTTTTAGTGGATACGTTTCAAGATCAGGTGGTGGACTCATTTTAACATAACTTGCCTTTATATATATTTATCAGGAAAACGAGTGTTTTCGATAATGGGTGAACTGTGTAATCGCTCGGAGAATTGCTGAACCTAGAGTTTGATTATCTGGTGAAGAAAGTGGAGCATTTGGCAGCTGAAGAGAGGGATATTTTTCCCCAGCAGCAGGTGTTGGAATCGGAACATTTCTCGGAGTAAAATAAACAACCAATCGGCAGGGACTTTGTGAGAGGCCTCTGTTTTTTTTTTTTTAATATACAGAGAGTTCAATTACTTGAATGTGCGTGCGTACTTAACATTAATAAATAAACATTTTCTGATTTTTCTGTTTTTTTTTTCCCAGGAACCCAGACACTGCACCCGGAGGTGAGCTGCTGCTCGGAGGAACCGACCCCAAATATTACAGCGGGGAGTTCAGCTACCTCAACGTCACCCGTCAGGCCTACTGGCAGATCCGCGTGACCGAGTGAGTGTTCTCGTAACACACGCACACACGAGATTTCCTTTTTTTCCCCCCCGATATCATTGTAAATAAACATGTGTTTGGACACAGTGATGCTGAATGTTTAAACCTGTGTGTGTGTGTGTGTGTGTGTCAGGATGACGGTGGGCAGTCAGCTGACTCTGTGTAAAGGGGGCTGCGAGGCCATCGTGGACACGGGGACGTCTCTGATCACTGGTCCCGCTGCTGAGGTCAAAGCTCTGCAGAAAGCCATCGGCGCCATTCCGCTCATCCAGGGAGAGGTGAGGCGCCTTTTATTTATTTATTTTTTGGAAGACTTATTTTGTTCTTCAGCCAGGTCGGGATGATGAAATTACCGTTGCTTGTGGTCGCATTATGTCACATTTGAGCGCGTGTTGGGAAACTGCTGCATTGTGACCAAATGGACATGGTTGGGAAAGAAAACTGTACTTTGAGCTTAAAGATATTGGAGAAAAACATTCAAGAAAAACAAAAAAAAAAAAAAAAATTCTGTGAAGTCCTGTTAACGTGGAGGAAAAAAAACACTCCTGACAAGAAAATGTTTTCCTTTAAAGTATAAAATGTGCAGATATTTGCTTGACTGTATTGACATTGTTGTGGTATTTTCACTCCTATTCTATGTTTGTACATTTGTTTTTCTATTTTGCACCTTATATCCACATGGTTCAAAAAATGTTGGTTCTTTTTCTGTTCCTAACGGCCATTCCTCCCTGTATAACGGCATGTGATGGAATCCTTGTCTTTCAGTACATGGTGAGCTGCGATAAAGTGCCCACGCTGCCCGTCATCACCTTCAACCTGGGAGGAAAGAGCTACAGTCTGAGCGGGGAGCAGTACGTCCTCAAGGTGAGACGCTGCAGCACGTTTTGTCCTCCTGCAGATGGAGACACACCCACACACACACACACACACACACGAGTAACGGTCCACGCACTGTGGCTGTGTGTTGCATCATTTAAAAAGAAAAAGACAAGCTGGTCTTTGTGTGTTGGAGGAGGCTGGTTGGTTGTTTGTTTTGTGTGACTCAACACTGGATGCGTCATTTTCTCCGCTGCACCTCGTCTTTTTTTCGTTTTCCATTTTGTATCGAGCTTCAACCTGGGATCTGAGAGTCTTCCTTGAGCTCCGTCCCCCTTTGTATACGTGTGATGGCAGCAGAATGGAGAATCTTTTAAATCTCCTTTTAGTCCAGGG